>CAKAOI010020334.1:27634-56392 GCA_916701655.1 Sebastiscus albofasciatus
TCAGTGAGGAAAATATAGTGAAGGACCAGAACAAGCAAACATTGCTGTTTTCACATTTGCTAATGATACTAGTGTCAGCAAGTGATCCACAGATTCACCGGGCAGTGTTTCTGGATTTCTCCAGCAGAAACATTAATCACATCAGTCAACCACACAGCAGAAATGAATCAAAATAAATCAAATAAATAATTTATGTATAAATCAAGCAGGGGCTGTCAATCGATTAAAATACTTAATCGTGAATAATCGCATGATTGTCCTTAGCTAATCACGATTACATGCAAATTAATAACATGCTGCGACGGGACTTTTTTTTTATGATTTTTGACATGCAGCGCTGTGACTTTTTTTGGGGGATTTTCAACATGCCACACAATGACTTTCTTTTTATGATTTTCAACATGTGTGACTTTTTTTTCTGATTTTCGACATGCGTGACTTTTCTTTTTATGATTTTCGACATGCGTGACTTTTCTTTTTATGATTTTCGACATGACGCGCCATGACTTTTTTTTTTGATGATTTTCAACATGCCATGTCTTTTTTTTCATCTGCATGTCCGTCGAAGCCAACTGACAATCTTTCAGCAGCTTTCATTATTCGCTGACAAATATGTCTTTTCCTGTGTGACTGATGGATCAGAGCGAGCCAGAAGACAGAGTGAACTGGAGGTTGTGGAGAGAGTGATGACTTTTAAAGGATCATAAAGAACCTCTAGGGGACAGCTCTGTGGAGGATTATTCAAAAGCGTTTTAATTTATTGGGTAATTCTAAGGGAAGGCCTCTCCTTATCAATGAAATGGCTTCAGTCTGAATGTAAGTCCTCTGACATTTAATTTGGTTCCCTCAGAGCTCCTGCGGTTTTAAATAACAGCGGTAGCACAACTCTCAAATGCATGGCATTATGAGCAGTATCATAACATCATCGGTGGATACTGACACACAGACTGGATACCCAGCACTGCTAAAATTTTGAAATAATACATCAAATAGCACCTTTGTGTTATGCCTTACTTTCATCATCGGACACATATCCTGTTTGCAAGCCATTTTTACTTTAGTCCAATTCTTTGATCTCAGGCTGTCACCTCCGTTAAAAGGAGATGAATTATTTAGAAGGACGTGGTTGTTGGTAAATAACACTCCCTGGTAGCTGTTTCTGTTTAGCAATTAGCATCAAATACTTTGATTATAAAACAGGGTTGTCGACTTTGATTAACAATGTGGAGTGAGATTTTGCTGGTATGGTGGAGGGTGGGGTGCTCGCAGATGTGGATGGAGTACTGAAGCTATCCAATAGACTTTCAAAATACACAAAAACAGCTTTTTATGGGAGCTCTCCTTTCAGCTCCATAAAATCACAACACAAACTAGAAGATCAGAAATACAACACTACTATTTTTCAAATGAAAGCAAAAACAGTAAAACATATTTTTTTACGACCCATGAGCTCCCCCATGGCAGCCTTCAGTTGGATTATGTGTTTTTTTCAGAGACAGGGGAAATAGTCTCACTTGCATCTAGCATCTAGCATAGACTGTGGTAGCATGGTCTTCCACAATTACAGGATCTGTTTTTATTAAAAAATTAGGGGATTTGATGTGTTTTCTTACATTGTTTTTTTTTAATGATTGTGTTTCTGGCTGGCTGAACAGGACAAAGTGAAAATCTCACCTCAAATTTGAATATTGCCAAGAGAGGGTTCATTTGAGTGTGTAATTAACAACTTCCCAAAGTCAGACTTTTATCTTTGAACAAGTTCTTTATGACTGTTGGCAACTCCACTATAAAATCACCTTGCTATACTGATTTTGTTGTTTGTATTCAACGTATCCTCATACAACGGTACGTATTACACAAAGTTATTCCTCATTTTTTGTGCATTCTCCGATGAATGTCCAGCAACTCATTTCAATTTCCACTCGTTACATGCATACGAAATAAATTCCCATTTTCACAAGAAATAACTTGGTTAGGTTTAGGCAACAAAACTACTTAGTTAGGCTTAGGAAAAGATTGCAGTATAGGTTAAAATATCTCTGCAAGTGGCGTAACTTAAGTATGGAAGTTAAATAAATCAATAAATAAATCAACGTTGACATCTGGTTTCACACGGGACACGAACGCCCGTCTCCTCGGCAAAGCTCGGTAAGCCTGTATCGTATGTGTATCCGTCTGTCCGCAGCTAAGGCTAAGGCGCATCAGCCTGATATTTCTGTGCACATTTAAGTATGTTCAAGGACCTCTGTTAGTTGCCGTGATTCACAATTTTTCTTAACCTACCATAATATGCCGCTGACTCCTCACTCCCCTTAACCTACTGGTCGGGCCACAAGTGCCCAACTAGTTTGAAATCTTGTTTTCCACTAGGGATTAGGAATTGTTCCTGTCCAGATTCACATACCAAATTGTGGTGTGTATTCATTCAATCAAACATTACAGCAGCGCTCGACACACCTGGCGGAGATCTGCACGTTGGATGTTGGCATGTTGCTAGCTGTTTCCTAACATGGCCCGCTGCTTGTTCGGTGGCAGTAGAAATACCAGTACAAGTACTGAAACATCGGTATTTTCCTGACTATAAAATGCACAATGCCAGGCCCTGTGGTATTTCTGTGCCTTGCACAGCATGCAAGCTACAAATATGGAAGGAAAGCTGCGACACGGTGGGAGGTAGGGCAAGGTGTTATTTCGATGAAAATTGGGTGTTTGACACATCGAGAACATGGCGACTGTCATCTCCTTCCTCCCAAACTCTGTCACCGAGCTATATTGCTCCTACCTCATTAATATTTGATATTCTATCTGTCAATCAGATATTAAATTGAAGAAGGAAGCACTTTTTCCCTGTAATGTGATGCTAAATGTGTCTTAAGTGTCATAAATGCTTTCATAGTCAGTGGGGTGAATGACAATGACCTTGCCATGGCAGAGAAATGTGAAACACCACTCAGAATGAGAATGTCCATCACAGTCCTAACCAGTGAAGGGCAGATGACTCTCTGAAGGAGAGCGTGGGTGCATTAATGCAGAACTTATATATTAACTCTGACAAAGTTAACATTTCTACATGTTGTTGACTAAGTCTGAGACATGGCTGACACAGATGAACCTCTGTTTGTTAATATATTTATTTTTGGAGCAGTTACATCACCCGTTGTAACAGTGGAAACCACATAACCAGTAAAATAAGATATTAGAAATGTTAAGCTTGTTCATCAGTGCACACAAACAGAAATAATATATTCCTCTCTTCAGAAAACAATATGCATCTTTATGTAAAATGTTAAAGTGGCAGTAGGCAGTATATTTTTGGCATCATTGGGCAAAAATTCCATAATACCTTTCAGCATATTGTAATTCAAGTGTTCTGAGAGATAACTAGACTTCTGCACCTCCTCGTGGCTCTGTTTTCAGGCTTTAGAAAATCTAGCCCGTGACAGGAGACTTTGACCAATCACAGGTCATTTCATTCCTATTGGCTATGCTCCGGCGAGATTGGAGCAAATATGATTAAAAACAAGTTATTTTTATATAATGGTCGCCAAGCACAGCCAATAGGAACGCTCTCTCAATGAAATGACCTGTGATTGGTCAAAGTCTATATACCGTCATGGGCTAGATTTTCTAAATCCTGAAAACAGAGCCATGAGGAGGAGCAGAAGTCTCGTTTTCTCTCAGACCACTTGAATTACAATATGCTGAAAGGCTATTATGGGATCTTTGCCCAATGATGCCAAAAATATACAGCCTACTGAAGCTTTAATGCTGTATGTTCAGTGTTCTACGGTGTAGTTCATTATAACTAGCAATGCAGAGCTAATGAATAAAGAACATAGTTAATCAAGTAGCATGGGCATTATTAATTAAACAGTTCTATATATAGGCTACATATATATTACTCAATTGACTGATTACCATTAGTGATTCCCTTATATACTGTTAGATCAAACTGTTTTTAAAACAATTATTAGCTTGTCACAATTAAAAATGTTGTGTACATCATGCAAGAAAACCTGGAAAAAGCATTTTGTTAAGAGTGTGTCATCCATTCTACTACGTACATATGTTACTTACAATAAACTCTCATGACACCTTAATCAATGCTATTTCCTATCATGTGCCTTTTGTTAATATTAGAATGAATATTTTCGACATAACTAGGTCTCCATTTTCAGTCTCTCACTGCATGTTCTCTGCACAGCATCGATCCTTAGAGATCTCAGAGAGATGAGTGGAGCCTCTCACTCCAAAGAAATATCAGCATCAGCACAGCAGGCAGGGACTGCCAGGGGGCAGAGACTGACAAGAGAAACAAGCCCCAGAGCTTGTGGGATAAAAGAGAATGGGAATTAATGAGCAGGTAGCTGGCTTTCCTGCAAACACTGAGCTCACAGAACTTGTGTGTTTTGTTTGTGCACCCGAACCTTGGCTGCCTTACTAAAGGAAGTCTGGGAATGACTGAGGAGGTTGACTGGTTGACTTGTAAACACAGTCAGTCTAGTGCATCATCTTTCAAGAAACTAATTGAAAACTTAAAAAAGAAATGCACAACATGCACTTTAAATTAGATTGTTGTACGAGGGGAAAAATAAAAATCCATTATATGTTATCTGTTATAACCAATAGTAACTCAACATTGTATTTGTCTTACAGTAAGTTCGGCCTTGAATGGCAGCCCTATCCCATTACCATTGGGCTCATTTGGTGTTTTTCCAAAAATTAAATGATGTTCAACTCCAGCCATATGTCATCCAATCTTTTGGAAAACAAGGAGGCTATAAATGACTAGAAAAAACAGCAGAAGGAAAAATGAAAGGGCTTTGTAATTATGCCTGGAGATTCCAGTACGCTTGAAGATAATTACATAATTAATCCTCCATCGCTGTCATGTGGGCTCTACTCGCCTCTCTCTGTCATTGCCTTACACTTCTAATGTTGTGTTCAAAAAGACATTAGCACTGGATGAAAACCAAATGCAGACCTTTCATTAAATGGCTGTATGAGGCCACTGCGACGGCACAGCAGACACACAAAAGACGTAGGTTATAGCCAAAAAGTTTAACCTTGCTCAACTTGCTGCAATGCCATACAATATCTGGCAGGTGCTGCATTGGCCAATAGAGTGGTGCCAGGATGAAGTATTTTTGTAGGCCAACCAAGAAGTTAGCATCGCCCTGGTTCCCTCGACAAAAAGCCAATGGGATTGTTCCATTGGGTTTGGGGTTATTGCAGAAAATAAGCTCTGTGACAAACTAATGTTTATGATACTTATACGTTTTGTTCAGCAAGATAATATTCAGAAATTACCACTTTTGAGATTTTTGAAGCGTGAATGCAATCAGCAGAAGTAAAAAGCTAACGTTAGGCTATAGACGAACTACACCATGACACATGAACGCAAGTATACACAATGAGACTGTAAAGGCGGACCAGTTGGCGTGATGACGTTTTGTAGTCTCATTTAGCCACTTGTTAGCAACCGCTTTTTTTAAGACTCATAAAGGCTACAAAATTCACACGTGGGGTATTTACTGACATATTTTATGTCATAGAACAAGACGTTAAAATCTCTTAAGCTTGTGTTAACCACAGAGCTTATTTCAGGCATCTAACTAAAAACCCATTCAAAAAACCCATTGATTTCCAGATGAGGGAACCAAAAGTGCTAAAATGCTAACTCATTTCTGGGTGATTCATTCCTGCAGCACTCTATTAAATACATGATGTAAGCAACACATGCCAGGTAGATTACTTAATGATGGTAACATTGATAATTTGAGACAGACGATTAAATGATTATTGCTGTGATAACTTCTTCAATCCTTCTTCATAGTTTTATAAAAGGCTGTTTGGTTAGTTTTGCATCTGATACACGTCAATCTCAAACCGGCCTTTGCTGGATCGTATTTTATCATCCCTCTTGGCGAATCAAGCAACACACCCCCTTGACTCAACGCTGTTTTCATCATGAATGCCTATTCATTTGAATAAGGGAAAAAAAAATCTTTGCACTTTGACACCTTTATCTTGATCATGTTTCATGCATGCAGATGTGTTGCTGTGCATCTGCTTATGAGATGCAAGCCTGTGAGTTATTTACCCTCAGTCTTTTGCTTTAGAGGTCCGATGCTTCCTGACAGGCAGAGGTACCAGCCTGTAAATAAACACAGCCTGGGAACAACGATTAGCATTTCTGCAAATTCGGAGGCTGTATTTCTAAATTTGTTTCTGCATGTGGAAACTAAAGACGGTAAGGTTAAGCCACTACTGTCAAACCTTTAGTTTAAAGTTAGAGAAGATGTCATGATTAAATAATACAAACTGTCAATGTTGAATATGTAATAATAATAACCGTAAGAAATGAGATGCCAGCAATCTCAACCTACACAGTCTCACAGTAAACACACAAACACAGACTCCGCTGTAATAATGGAAGTAGACATATATTACTACTTAATGTATTTTCCCTGCAAAGCACAGCTAAGCTACAGACATTTTATGAGGATACTCTCAAGGAACCACAGCAGAGAGTGTTGTGAAGTTGTCCTCAGAGGAAATTCATTTGTATTATAATAGACAGTATCATCTAGTACAAGAGCCATCGAGAAGCAGCAGATCAAGAGAGCTTTATCTGCTGAAAAGGGCGACAATCTTGAATGAGGACATTTATTTGGGGGTGTTTTAGTGACCTTTGATAGATTGGCTCTAGCAGCTAAATGTCAAAGAAATTGGAAAAGAAGGATCAGACTGCTTAATGATAAAAATGTCATGGTCTCGGGTTGTTGTTAATTAGAATTGTATTATTGTTGGTTCAGCTTTAGCTGTACAGCGGGATGGAGAGCATGATGGGAAAAGTTTGAGAACCACTGGTTTAACTGGCCCTGGACAAAATGTACTATTAATATGAGTCAAAAAATTGTTAGTCAGATTATCTTATTTTAATCACACAAGCCAACTTGTGATGTATTTATCACATCTCATTATCATCTTCATGACAATATGTAGACCAGTTTAACTGGGCTAAATACAATTAATGCTTTCAGACAAATGTAAAAGCAAAGCTGCCACCGGTTGATGCTGTGGGACGTAAGTGAAGTGATGTTCATGATGACTCATTTCTAGTTCATGAATCATGGAAAGGCTAGCCTTGATGGTGGTCATACATTTATAATCTGTCATATGAAACTGTTGCTATATGATAATAGCCATATTGGTCTTGTAGTTTTTGTCATTATTAATTAATTTAAGTAAATTTTAGGGCTGTCAAAGTTAACGATAATAACGCAATTTGTTATAAAGCCACTAATATCTTTAACAAATGAATTTAACTTGTGATTTTTATGCTGTAGTGCGCTCACTGTTAAAGCTAGAGTGAAGATGCTGGTATCATATGAAACTAAAAAAATCTAAGGAATCCATTGGTACCAACTATGTCATACAAGTTTTTTTTGCAAAGGAGGTACATTTTTAATAGATAAAAAATATGTGATTCATTTGCAATTAATCGTGATGAGCTATGGACAATCATATGATTAATCACGATTAAATATTTTAATCGATTGACAGCCCTAGTCAATTTCTTTTTAGTGTGTGTCGTGTATGTAATAATTAAAAAGAGTCCCCAAGAAATTCAGCTTTTCCAGTAAAGGATTTTTTGACAAGGCATGAAGTGTTTAACGAAAATATTCTATTGGTTGCATTATGGGAAATCCATTGCTTTTGGAACAATGCCTCTGCCGCTTCACATTTTGCAGCTGTATCCTTCATTCTAGTCGGTATCTTCACAGATTTGGTTCATTAAATAATGCGCATTTCATTGAAAATGTTCTTGTTTTATGAAAAATTGTGTTGTTTGTTAGTAAACTTGGATAAAACCCCAGCAGAATACCCATAAAATAAGGCCTTCAAAAACATTTTGAGGTGTGAATATTGAATGCAGAACATCATATGTGTTGATTCCTCTACTGCGTACTAGTTATCCTACTTGACTTTGCATTGAGCTGTTGAGGTAATAATAACGTGGTGAAAGATGCATCCTGGAGCACGTTGTGCTATGCTGTGAAGTGCAACCTGGAGATCACATCAAAATGCTGGTCGCACTCCACTGACACATGCTAGTCACAATTGGTCATCACTTGGGTAAACTTCTTCTTGTTAACACAGAATCCTGAGAGTGAACTAATCAAAATACGGTTACAGCATGAATTTAAACTAGGCAGTCTGGGGAGGCTGGCTGAATGTGGCATTGTGGTTTAGTGTCACCCAAAAGCATGTGATTACACAGTGATTAGCACAACAATCATCTTTGATTATCCAAAAATGAAAGGGAACCCCTCAGTGTGACAGCGCGAGCACAAATTGTTAGAATATAATGCAATTGCGACTGAATTAGAGCATGTGTCATCCGTTTAATAGGAAAATGATCATTATCATACTGGTGAAATAAAACTCAACATGGTATTTTTTATATTACAGGCATGGTGGGCGGTCTTGAGAAACTAGTAAGAGAACACTAGATTTTTAAAGATGATCCAACTGAAAAACCGAGCCCAGTGGTGGAAACTCTTTTCCAATGAATGTAGCTATCAGCACTAGATCCAAAAGTCCCTAAATATAGAGAGAAATTCACGAAGTCGGCAACACTGACAGCCCGCCGCTTCAGGCCTCCCTCCAAAGCCACTCCACCACAATTATTATTACGAACATAAACATATAATGAACGTGAACACCAGATATGTCTATTGTTCGTGCTCACAGCTGTCAAGCTAACAGCTTGTGGAAGACTCTGATGACGCCCAATGAGTACACGGGCAGAGTGTTTGCAGGTAAACAGGCAGGCAGGTAGGCACTCCAATCATTTCATTTGGACCGACAAATGAAATGATTGGACGGGTTTATTACAGTTCCGCGACAGTCACACACCAGGATCTTTTTCTTTATTTGTTTGAGCATTTGATTTATTGATTGCTGTCGGGATGTAATGTAATAAAAATGTCAACAGATATAACAAAAACCTTTTCTAAAATCATTATCAACCCTGCCTTTAATGTCAACCCTGATCAAAACCAAACAAACGTTGGTATTAAAAAGCTGCATGTTTAGATCATACATCAGAAACACTAGTCAATAAGAATCAGACTCTAATTGAAGCAGCGACAATAACACATTACGCCTGAGCTGAAAATCATACTCCGGAGGGTTATTTTCATGATGCACAGCCAAATCCAGAGTGAGGATCTGCGGATCCAGGTCATACTACCCATCATGGGAACCTTTGTAGCAAATTATAAGGTAGAACTGCTGATTAAAACTGTTGTCTCATTTATATAACTTTCAGCCACCAGCGGCAGCATTGATTGCCCCGCTGCTCGGCAGCCCTCCTGTTGGGAGACGAGGAAGAATTCGTCGTTGATTTTAAATGGTTTGTATTGACTGTAATGGGAGTCAACACCTCAGTGAATCATGCTTTTTTGCAACTTTATCCAGACCTTTTTGGTCTTTTAATTTGCTGAAACTGCAAGCAATTCCTATGATATAAATCCACGCTCAAGCACATGCAGGTGTGATAAAGTAATTATTGCACTAGTGGTGACCATTAAGTGCAATCGCAGTGCAGCATGGTGCAATGTGGTTTTGTGGAGAAGCGACTGGAGGAGGAAGAATACATTATTGGTAGGAGGAATACAATATCAGCAGGTGAATTCAATAATGTCCAATCGGATCAGCTGCCTTTATCGGTTTTAGAAGCAGCAGACAGTTTAATGTGCCCTGGAGGAGAATCCGGGGGCGGCTTCACTGATGAAGAAAATGAAGGGAAGGAGATGCAAGGCACAAACCTCCCATATATTAATGTACACAGTAGCACCACACGTACTGTATGTATTTAAGTGCAAATTAATGAAATTAGTTCAAACTTACATTTCAGGAGCCACTAAAACTAAGACCCCACTTTACTAATCCTGTTAACGGTCCAGAAAACTAAAAGTAAACACTATGTTTATTACCCAGATTTAAAGTACTTCTGTAGATCGTCTGTATGCACTCCACCAACTAAAGCATCAACTTCGTGTTAGTGGAATTTCATGCCAAAATGAACACCAAAATTGCAGCGCACCATCTGATCTGCATAAAACACAAACTGAGCTGCATCTACCTTGGCACAAGCAGCTTCATTTAGAGCGAGAAAATTACAGAACAGGAACACAAGCAAAAATATGGACTTTCAACCCGACAGAAATGACATCGCAACTGCATTTGCTGTACTCTAGGAGCCATAGTCATACTCTCTACAATCACCTTCACCTTATCTGACACTGTAATAGAGCTCACAGGATTCAGATCAGTTACCCTCATTGGACCCACCACTTTGTCGCTTTATTAAAGACTATGCCCCGACCTTCCATAATTAATAAAACGCTTCAGGGTCCATCAGGGTCTACATCAGCCTCCTCTAAACACTGCTTCACTTTGTAATTTATTACCAAGACAATCCAGCAAGACAGAGATGGTTCATAAATGCTCACAGTCATCTCATGATCACTCAAACCCATACTAGCTTTACATCAACTTTATTTAGTTTTTACACAAAAATAGAATTAGATCTCCTCTCATATTTGAGCCAATAGTCCTCTTGCCCACCAAACATGCTTAAGCAATGCCATCTTGTTGTGCAATGTGATCTGTTTACATGTTTTGCCAACACGTTCTCATCCCAACTCGTCACATACCGCCGCCTTGTCATGCTCCTTGGCGTCACTTTTTCTTGGCATCAAAACCCATATAGTTAGGTTTAAGAAAGAACAACATGGTTGGCCTTAAAACTACTACGTTTGTACAGTGAAAATGACACTGAACGTTTTGTAACGTGACGCACGTGATACAAACAGCGGTCTCCTGGATGAAAGCCTTGTGTTTCTTGGACCCATCCACCTCCCCTCCTGCCCGCCCACCTTTTTCGCTCTTTAATCTATGTCACCACACTCCCAGCGCACTTTCTCAGAACGTTTACCGTTGCCGTAGATGGGTTTAAATTATAGTTAATGGAACGTGTGGTGCGTTTCATACTGCCGCTTAAGGGTGCCTTATGCGGCGGTACCGAACACCGACAGCTGTGACAAAGCCTCAGTATTTAACACCCTGAGAATGAGAACGGGCTGGTCTTGCAGAAAAAGACTTGTTAAGTCTATACAAGTCAAGCCTGCATATGGTAATATTGAAACATTTTTGTATCTGTTGAAATTATGTCACTATATCCCCACCAGCAAAGGGTGGTCATCATGAGCAAAAATAGTCAATCCAATACGAATGAAGCAGTAGATTTTCGAAAGACTCTAAAAGCCCACAACTCTAATTTACACTGTATTGCCTTTTCTATCTGGTATTGTGCTTACGTGAGGCATACTCCTAATTTAAATATGTCTTACATCAAATTACCACAAATTACTTGGTGCAAAGTGAGCCCGTTTTGCAGCACACAGTCGATTGTTGGCTTCTGGGTCCCATTGGAAAAAAATCTGGAAAAAGCACAGTGGAGAAAATGTGGTGCAGTTGGCACAATGTGAGCATTAAACATAAAAAGGGATAATGGCAAAGCTACGAATCAATAATGTAATTATAAATTACTTAATTCTGGTACCGAGTCCACTGATCAATGACATGTACCATCTGTGGCAGTGCACACATTCCTTTTGTAAAAGTGTTAATGATTGATTACTTGTGCAAATTGGCATTATTTTGGTGTGTGCATATAAAGGGGGTCCTTCTCTCAGTTGCATCCATGCTTTCCTTATCCTGATTGAGGGTTTTTCTTTTGATTCGTGGCCATATTTCAACGGGTAATGTGTGTTGACATAATGCTAACTGAGTGCACGGCTCTCTATGGAATAATGATTGGCATGTGTCTATGAGTCCCAGTCGGCCTGTTAGCTGAGCTTCTCCTCATGGCCAGCTGTACGGATGGATGTCCAGGGGGCATTCAGAGATACTGCCCTTGTTTATGTATTCATGTCAAAGTCATTTAGAGCTTCTGACGATAAATAGATGGAAATGGGTTTTACAGTACACTGAGTCTAGAGAGAGATGTCAACAGAAATGAGGATAACATCAAAAATACATGATTGGAAATTTCAGTAAAATGCAATTTTGAAAGATGATGTCATGACACGCTCGAAGCTGGATACATTATTACATTTCTCTCTGATATACAGTGTATGACTTGACATTTCCCACAATAGTTAAGGCTCCACAGCTATTTAATACCAGGAGTCATACCCTCGTTTCTTCTTTTGCATAACTCACACACAGCAGAAGTATCCCAGAGGCTCCTCGTTCTTCACTCTGCAATGAGGGCAATCCCTTAGTGACCACCTCTCTAAGCACTTTGTGACACTCCCTGAAGGCTACAGTCCAGCTTCCAGTGAACAATTTTAGAGCACATTGTAGAGTTGAGTTCAACTAAAGCTGCTGACCTCAGCTCTCTAACCTTCCCCCCATTGGCAGCCCAGATATTTCTTTGCATTTTACCATGCAGGAGCTAGCTCCAGGGTTGGCGCATAAATTTAGCGATGGTGGATGTTTGTTCTAATTAGATTTATGGGTAGGAAATGTTTGGAAAAGTAAGACAGCACTGTTTTATTATTAAGCTTGGAATCAGGTCAGATGAAAAGAGCAGCAAAGAAACGCAGTTTGATATTTATCAGCTCTGAAAGCGAAACAAGATACCCTGCTGTAAAAACTGGGCTATACAGTCATTTTCCAGGATGAATAAAACATTGTTTGCAAAAACTCTCAGGACAAAGCATATCGAACTGATTTACAGCCAGGTACCCATGACATGTTCAGTCAAATGAGTCAAACTAAATTCTCATGATAATGTTTTTACTCATGTTTTACTCATCATCACAGCTATATAGGAGATGTGAAATGTGCAACTATAGACTACGAAACATTTTGACATGTCTTTCTCTTATCTACTGTACCTTCTGTCCAGTAATAAATTCTTGGTGTGATCAAACCTCCTGATAGGCTGTAAACTCACGAGAAAAGTCTGTCATGCTCCGTTGCTTTTTGTGATACAGCAGTGAAAATAAAGGATCTATTGGAAGACGGCTTAAACACAAATCTCTTCAGCAGTCGTCTCACTGTTTCTTGTCTTTCCCAATCCAATTCGCTGCAATTAAAAATGTGGTTTATAGTTTATTGGCCTATGATTGAATTTACAATGAAGATATGAGATGCACTAAACCAACGTTAGCTTATCATTCATAATATAAAACATTTCATTTTTTGCCAGCAATCGATAAGTTTTACATCTAAAGAGGAGGACACTGACTGCATATTACCCTTAGCATGAATACACTTTAGAATTAAAGCCTATCATGTTACAGTATTCACTTGGCTATTATAATTACCAAACGTTATTGAGGAGGCACCGGCATAAATAATTCATTTAAATTGTTGTTTAACTTCCAATTTCTTCATAACACATGCAGTGTGGTTTGCTGTAGTAGTCTAAAATAGAATTACAGGAGTCCCACCTGGCTGTTGTGAGACTCAGAGGAGGCGGCTAATTGAATAAGCCAAACACTACAATTGAGTCTTTCAATGTGACCCCTTACAGTCCATGGCACATCCATTTAGATTCCATCTGCTCTGAATTAAGGACGTGCACATTCTCATTTTTGTCCCGGCTGCTCCGAGCGAAACAACCACTGTTGATCAGAATCACACAAGTGCTGCCAACTGACTGCATGTGATGAGAACAGCTGCCAGGGAGTTGCAGGTGGAATCAGGGTACATTATGGACTTTTTGATACCCGTGTCAATTTTGACTGTAAAGATGCATTTGACTCTACAGCCCGGTCACACGAAAATGTGTGTGAAGGACAAGGTGAAGCATGAAAAAGGCAAAAGAATGATGAAATAAGAACGCCGTTCTTGCTTTAGGTGTGTCATTTGTACACCATGTAGTCTGTATTGACTGCAATGTAAATGCATCCGTGTAGATATGCTACGGTCAGAGCAAGTGACCTAGAATAAAAAGCAAGAAAGACTGCTTATGGCAGGCAGGAGGGGAGTCGATGGGTCCAACAAACACAGGACTTTCAACCAGCAGACCGGTGTTTTGTTTTGTAATTTACATGAGTGACGTTTGTGACTTGGTTTTTAGTCACAAGTTATGTTAATGATGTGTTTTTTAGTGACGTATATAATGTGTTTTTTTAATAACAAGTGACGCCAGTAACATTCGTGACGTGTTTTTTAGTGACGTTTGGGTCATGATGGGTCTTGATATGTTTTCCGTGTCTAGGTTACGTTGTTTTCATACATATTGTATTTAGTTTACGTACTTATTTTAATCCCAACCATGATGTTTTTTCCTCAACCTAACTAAGTGGTTTTCTTGCCTAAACCTAAGTGAGTGGTTTGTTGCCCCCTGCTTGTACTACACCTTCATACACGCATGTAATATGCACGCCCTGGCGAGGCAAAACGTGTCACTGACACACTATCCTCTGGACAGGTGGGGCTATTACACACTTTGGCGTAATACAGGGTTGGTAACGATTCGAGTACAACTTTCAAAAAGAGTAGTTGCTCATCATGAATATCCCATTTTTAAGCAAGCTCCTGACCTGTTACATGTCTCTAAATAAAGCAGAATCATCTACAGCAAATCTTGGTTTCTTTGTTTTTTTTATTTTTTCTTTAGCATATTTAGATTTCAGCTGTTTTAAATGTTAGTTTAAACCTACTTCTCAGCTCAAAACTTATAGCAGCTGTGAAAAAGAAACACACATCCTGAGAAACTTCGAAAGTCAAACTCTGCTCACAATCTATCAATTAAATTCTCACATTACCAACGCGCAGTATCATTGACAAAGGGTACAGTGACTTACTGCAACTGTACGAAACGTGCATACTAATTACTTTGTGCAGAAATGTGGCACACTTTTTTAATTCATGTCAACTTTTAACAGACATGGGACAGGTGAACACATCACCCACATGTAATGTCCATTTTGATGCAAGTGATTCTATCTCAGCCCAACTGAGAGTTACACTCTTGACTTTATAGCATCAGAATGTAGTTTCTTCCTCTTGGAGCTGAGTGCACAAAGCCTTATTAGTATCACAGTATGAATTATGAATGACCACAGAGCTCTATATAAAGGCTTATGTTATTCGTGTGCTGTATTATTAAACAGAAAACTGTTTTGCATGCCAAGCTGGAGCAAGCGAGATGCTGATTGCTTGAAGTCTCACCATTATCTCGGATACCATACTTTATATTATATATATACATTTTCTGAAACACTTCCCCAATCTCTATTAAATTCTGCTCATGCATAGAATGCATTTACTTTTGCGAAGTCATTAAGCATGGCTGAACATGGATAGCATGCAAACATTTAAGATTGCAGCACGCCAAATGTCAAATGTGCTGATTGTGTTTGTTCATTTCACATAAACTACCTAATTACAAAATTAAAAAAACAAAACTATATTTCAGGGTGTGCGACACAGTGCTGTTTGACACTTTGTGTGAGAAAACTGTTATCCCCCGCAGGCCAACACATGAACAAGTTTCAGACCCTAGCACTTTAGTTTATTAGTTGCGTCCTGCTGAGCACACTTAAGGCTGCTAGCCCAATTAGGCACATTTGCTCCCGGCCTCAGTGCTGGATCATTGGAGTCATTTCTTATGCCTGTGCAAACAAAAAAAGACATGTTCATTCTTTAACTGTACTTAAATCCTGCAAATTACTTAACATTTAATTAGAGGGACTAGGGCTCTCCCAAGGGCATCTGAAGGTAAAATTCCCTTTCCCAGAATCACTTTAAGAAGCAGCTACCGGAGCCAACTGAGATACACTTATTTTAAGAGTTCAGGATATTATTTAGCTTTAGTGAAAATATATAGTTTTATTTGTATTCCTGGCATAAACAGTTCCTCTCAATAGCTTTTCTCGGCAATTAGGCTAAAAGGCACTTGGGAAATTTTAAGCTGCTGCATATAGATTTTTTTCAGCTTGGCTTTGATATATCAGAGTCTTTAAATATATCTGAGGACTCTTGGGAAAGCCCTGATGACGTGCAGAGTGTCTGCACAACAAATGAAGCCGCCACCAGACAGGAGCAGAGTGTGAGATGCAGCAGAGAGAGAGAGAGAGAGAAAGTGGAGATAGAAAGTGGGCTGGAGTTGTCATTCCGTGTACCGCGCCGCAGTTCAAAGCCCACACCCCCACTCACTTTTAGACACACAGCGAGTCAGAGAGAAGCCACCCACTTACTAATTTTGTAATTGGGAGCAGGGAGGGTGAATGCCTCTTCGACACATCACTGCCACCTTGGCAGGGATGCCTTTCCCCTCTCACCCTCCTACTGGAGTGGGAGGCCACAATGACCGCACAAACTCTATGCAGCTGTTGAGCTACAGTACATGACCACACTTGGGGGAAATGCATGTCAGACACCAAAGCAGCCAAACATGAACAAACACAAAATAGTTCTTTCCAATTTTTTGAAAGCGAGTTCCTTGTTTTGTTTGCCTGGGATCTGAGTGGCGAGCTTCATCCTAACAACACAAACGTGGAAAGAAAACAGAACAGCGCTCTGTTTTCAAGCCTCAAGCACCAACGCAACACAAAGGGACTGAGCTTTTCCAAGCAAAGCTGTGCACCAAGTTGTTTAAAAATTGAAACTATAATCAATGACAGTTTACTCTTTGACTTGTGTATCTCAGCATGCTACATCCCCAGGTGTCCGCACATGACCTCATGAGCAGGGGTAATCTTTTTTCCAACACGTTTTCACCCCACTTTACGTTTTGGCATCAAATGCATTTAGTTAGGTTTAGGAAAAAACTACACGGTTGGGCTTAAAACTACTACGTTTGTAAAGTGAAAATGAAACTAAACGTTGTGAAGTCAAGAAAGTTCTATTTGTATAGCCTAATATCGTAAATTTGCCTCATGGGGCTTTACAATCTGTATAGGATACGGCACCCTATGTCCTTTACAGTACGACCCTCTCATTGGATGAGGAAAAACATAACCCAAAAAAAACAGGACGGACAGATGTGCACTAAATGTCGTGTTGAGAGTAACAGCATAATGAAAATACAACATAGGCAATCCATATGACAAAATAAATGATACATATAACAACACAGGATACAAATCAACAGCTGATTGTAACGTGAAAGTTAAAATTAATGCACAAACAGCTGTCTCCTGGATGAAAGCCCTGTGTTTGTTGGGCCCATTCACCTCCCATCCAGCCAGCCCTTAGTGTGTCTTTTTCGCTCTTTAAACTATGTCACCGCAGTCACTCCCAGCACACTTTCTCAGAGCGTTTACTATTGCTGCGGATGGGTTTACATTGTAGTTAATAGAAAGCCCAGTGCGTCTCCTACCAGCACTAAAGGGTGCCTTGTCCGTCACTATCAAATGCCGACGGCCATGAGCGTCGGTATTTGACACCCTGGGAATGAGAGCGAGCTGTTGTTTTATTTACATGCAATAAATGCCAATTATGGATCCAGAATGTACCTGCATTTATGCATGTGTTTCGTCACTCATAGTTAGCTTACAGTGGCTGTTACACTAAACCAGCTTCATTGAATCACCACCTCCTCCTCTGGTCCACTGTGTAGGGATCTATTGTGTGTGTTAATCCTTAGCTTTTCACAAAAATGTGTGAAAAAAAGGCAAATAACTCCAGAATTAAGTAACCATGTAAGTCTATAAACTCATAAGCTGCATACAGTCGAACATAAAGCGGAAGATTTACAAGGCCATCTCTACTGGAGTTTCATGATGTATTGTCCTGTCCGCGTTTTTATACATTACTTTAAAATAACGATAGCTACCTAATGTTACATGACAGACATTACTCAGGAGAAGACACAGAAATGGCACCGAATGATAAAAGTCCCTAATTACTAAAGACGGGATGCTAAATTACCCCCGCATAGAGCAAAGATCCTCTCTCCAGAAGGTAGGATATATAAATGGATATTCTCATCATGTTTGGTGCATCGCTAATAATGTTGATTCTCTCTACTGCAAATGCCACAGGGTTAGAAAAGTGACAGTCGCACCAAAGCCAGCATGCTGTGAAATAGCATATTCTAATGGTGCTGCATTTCTGAGAGGAGCAGGTTCAGATGACAGCACAGTCTGAGCAATGATAGATGCATTCAGCAGGAGTGAGTGCAGCCACACTTCTACATCTTACAGTAAGCAAGATTGTCTCGAGCAAAACATGTCTCCCGCACTGGGAAGCGACTGTACGGCGGCGGATGTGTCTGTGGTTTAGAATTTTTAAGGCACTACATGTAGCATCCCACTTGCAATTACACCCAGTGACTTACTGAGCATCAGTCCATCAGCAGAATGAATAATTCGCCAATATGCAATTCACAGGCTATATGCAAAGATGAATGTGTCTTAGAATGGTAGAACTGGAATTAACTTTAATGGCAAAATGGAAAACACACTTGATTAAGCTCTGTGTGAAGTGTCATAGATTGGGTTGGGAGAAAAACTAATCTCAATATGAAAAATAAGACCCGTCATTAAATTATATCCATCTCATTAGATCCCATCGTTGAGTTCTAGTTAAAAAGCCCCGTGGCAGGGTTTTTGATTGGCTTTTTGATTGAGCCAGGTAAAATGGGCACTGCTGTTATCCAGACTTGATTAAGGCATGTACTTTACATATGATACGACAGCTCAGTGTTTTTAAAAATGACTATAGTAGGTCAATTCTATGTATATGATGGGAAATAAGAGCAACTTGAATCGACCTTTGAGGCACTCAAAACGTTATGTTGGTAAATGGAGAGACATCATTGTTTACGTGAACGAGGAGAACCAGTTTAGGATAATCCCAGAGATTCTGACTAAGTGTCTCGACATCAATAAGGATGCAGTGATCAATTGTGTCAATTGCTGCACTTAAATCAAGTAAAGCTGAAACAAACAGAGAGTCTATGATGCTGATAGAAACCTGATGAAAGCTTCCCATGCAATCCCATTATCCAAAACCACCTGGATTGTCTGCACAACTTTAGAAATAAAGGGTGTCTTGAAATCCAGTGAACTGGAGAAGATGCTCATACATGACGCTCAATCAAGAAGCTCATGTAAAGTGGTGGGAGAAAAAATGGTCAAATATGTCCAGCTGAGGGTTGCTGAGGGTAGAAATGATTGGATCTATGGACAATTGAATTGCTTCTACAAAAAGCAATAAGAAACCTCTCACATCAGAGGTAGTGGAAGCAGAAATACCTGATGAGGGCAGAGGTTGACTTAACCAATACGTTAAAATTATATTATTGCATTGAGGGGACCGGCAGCAACAGGCTGGGAGAGCAATTACGAACCACAACATATACAATGCAACATATCCACATACAAAGGTTCGTATGATATCTTACAAAATGTTATTCCTCATTTTTCATGTGTTTTCTTACGAATGTCCATCAATGCGTGTCAATTTCCGCTCATTACATGCATACAGTCTTTTCAAAATAAACTTCAGTCTTCACAGGAAACGGCTTGGGTAAGTTTAAGCAACAAAACAGCTTAGTTAGGTTTAGGTAAAGATCGACTTGGTTAGATTTAGGCAACAAAATGAATTAGTTAGGTTTAGGAAAAGACTGATTTGGTTAGATTTAGGCAACAAAACTACTAAGTTAGGTTTATGAAAAGATCAACTGGGTTAGGTTTAGGCAACAATGGCATATGTTGTTCTTTATACTTCCTGGTTCACGATTACGTGGATTATATGAATTGATTTTGTGGGATATATACGAATTACAGTGCATTACTTTTTGTAGGTATAGCTACGAAACAATGTATGAGAACAGCCTGTACAATGACATATCAACAGCAGATTCGTTTCTTCATTGGATACCATACTAATACTATTGTGCAAAGGCTTTTCTTTAATGAATATTTTTAACTCCGGCTGTGTTAGAATTGAAGGTTTTCACATTGCGTACTCTTCTAGGCAAGTTGGAAAGAAGGACACTGGCATTTGGATCACATCTTCGTAGATCCCCTCTGTGAGACTGCATGTTGCACAACACCACAGATAGCTCAAGGTGGACTGAGTGATGTATTACAGGGAAGATAAAGTTGCTAGACTGGCTGGATTTTACACACTGGGGATCTTCAGGTGCAAGGACTCATGGGCTTTGGCAGGGATTCATCTTTGATCTTGCCTTCTCAGCACTTCTCCTATATCAATCTCACTGCACCAATGTTGTTACATATAGGCACCAACACATCTAGTCACTGGTTGAAACTTAGACGTTTAGGAGGGCTGTTTATGTCGAATTTTTGAAAACCTAATTAATTTGTATGTAATCCACGTAATTGTGAACCAGGAAGTATAAAGAGCAGCAGCAACACCACGTCGGGACGAGGTCTAGGTTGATGGGAGAGTAAAAAAACATCGGACTTTCACCCAGGAGACCGGCGTTCATACCTCGTATGGAACCAGAAGTCAATGTTTATGCGAACTTCCATATTTAAGTTACGCCACTTGCGGAGTTATTTTAACCCGAACCACAATATTTTCCTAAACCTAACTAAGTAGAGAGATGTTTGCTGTGAGGACAGAAGTTTATTCATGTGGAAATTGACACGCAATGCTGAACATTCGTAGGAAAACGCATGAAAAATGAAGAATAACTTTGCGTAAGATATCATACGACATGTATGAGATATGTAGAATTATCAAGTAGTGAATTATATTAGTTTATATTAGCGTATGTGATGACTTTTTCATATGTTCGTCCCATATGTAATTTTAGCAACACAGTCACACACACCGTCTCCCCGCTGTTCAATTTGTGTACTTTCAAAGCTTTTTCTCTCCAGTGTGATTTCACCACTGTCTGCTGTGGTTTGTTTGTGTGCAGTCCTTGGTAGTCCTGATCACTAGACTTTAATCCAGGCCCTTCTTTGATGTTCCCAGACATCTCGGACCCGGCCTCGAAATGAGCAGAACAAACAAGCGGAATCAGATGACTGGTGCCTCTGTGGATCTTAAAGGCTGCAGTAGGAAATGTCAGTGCAGTTTAAATTACGCATGATCTGATAAATGGAGCTGCTTTGTTGACATTTCTGCCTTTTTTTCACCCAACAAAAATGCCAACTAGTTTGGGGGTAAGTCTGGCAAACATAATGATGTTTTTCAAGATTGCACAGATGTTTTTATGTGTGTGTGTGTTTGTGAAAGCAATCTAGCTCGTCTCTATTGGCAACCAGTTGGAATACATCATGTATTGAATTCATCTCCTTCAACATTATCACCATCCCCTTCAATGACAATAGCCTGTATGGCATAATGAAACTGCTTTGTTTCTTCAGTGTAATGTCATTTTTTCATAGCTTTGCCGTCTATTGTTTAACATAAATAGGGACTCAAAAATTTAATTATAAGAGACACTGGTATTGTTCAACAAACCTGTGAATCCCCCTGTGGCAGGCTGTTCTCATAGACTCTTTGTCTATACCTACGAAAGGTGATGCCCTATAATATGTATATAACCCACGCAATCAACTTGTAATATGTAATCCACATAATCAGACTTCTGTACTGAAGTAATGCCACTTTCGTAGTTGTTTTAACCCAAACGTTGACATTTTATTTATTTATTTACCAGAAACAGTGACCATTAATTGACATTTCAGTTTCTACCTCGATGAAATTGTGCCAAATTAACTCAAGAGCAAATTTTCATCTGTAGACTTATTTGTTGCATAACTTCTGTACGTAAGTAACGCCACTTCCATAGTTATTTTAACCCAAACCACAATCTTTTCCTAAACCTAACCAAGTAGTTGTGTTGCCTAACACCCCAGGGGCATCATAAGACATCATACAAACTGTTGCATGAGTATACGTTGCCCTTGGACACATTATGTTCATTCAGGGCTATTCCGCCTAATTCCCATCATGCAGGGGCAAAGTGTGGCTCGCCACAATAATTAATTTTTTCTGCAGCCGGGAGACATGTTCATGTGTTTCAGGCGGGAAGAAATCCTTTGTAACATATAGGTTAACATTCGAATGCTTGCTGAGCAATATAGCGGTTACACTATCAGGAACTTCCCATAAAATGCCAAAGAGAAAACTTGTGACAGGACTAAAAGTAGTTTCATCACATGCGACTAACACAACCGTAACCTGGGACTCAGGCTTGATCGCTCCCTTTGTTTCTTTGTTTGCATGAGGCCGTGCATGTCGCCAAATCATCTATCACCTATTGTTCAACAGTGAGTCGCTGCAGCTTCCTCCGGCTCCTGGCAGGAGCGGAAAATCAGAGCTGATGTAGCCAGCCACTCATTATCCTGTGATTACTAGCCCAAGGTGAAAAAAAAAATGAAAAACCTCACCCCGGACACACACAAACACGAGTACACACACACACGACCATAATTACCAGTGGCGTGGAAAACATTGCATGCACTGACACACATTGATGTCTGACATCAGCAGTAACACTTCTTTCTAGCCTTGAGCATTGTCTATTTTCTGAGCTCCTCTAACAAGCTATCCGAGTGGCTGAGGTGAGAGTGTTGTTGAGATTAATAAATTAGATTAATTGTTGATAAGTCCATCAGTACCAGGTGATGGCTGTTAGTCCTCTTCAGCACTCTGCAATTGATTCCAGTCTAATAGTATGAATATTTTATTTTGATACCCACGGGAAATACTAATGATAATGATGACGACCATGATGGTAGCGATGATGATAAGTGTGGTTTCAACTCCCAGTAATCAAAAATGCTATTTGAAAGTGATTACATCATGCACAGTTGGGATATGGTGCGCAGCGGTTTTCCTGCTCTGCTGAGTTGTATTTGTCTTTTTGTTTCTGCCACCCAGCACAGATCCTTCAGACCACACAGCATGTGTTTAATAGCATCTGCATGGAAAGGAAATTAATAGACAAAGAAAACACAGTGCTTAGCTAAGAGGCAATATTTCTAGTAGACTGCACAACATCCCCCCAGTTGTCTGTCAAGGATCCTTCCCAGTGTCTTTTCGGTTGAGGTTATAATAACTAAGGTGTATTTGATACTGCTATTTTAGGGATTTTGTCAAAAGAAACAAGATGTTTTATAGCCTAGACCCATCTCAGGGACAGAGAGTATGTCTGAAGAATGACATTCCCAATGTACATGAGGGTCATTGGTCTGTGAAGCCTCATTGTAAGTAGGCTGTTTGGGGCCTTGAGCATAATGGAGATGATTTACCAGGTTTGACAAGTAATATTTGAGGGGTATTTCCTTTAAAAACTGCTTCAGCTCATGTTCGTGACAGCTTATGATCAGGACAGTATTTCCCTAGGGCCCTCAAAGGTCTTCATGACATTCTGAAGAGTTTTGTCCTTTTTTGGAGGAAAAAAAAAAACTTTCACTGCACCAAGGGAACTGTCAGCCTAAAACCTGCAAATAACTCGA
Organism: Sebastiscus albofasciatus; assembly: GCA_916701655.1. Taxonomy (NCBI): domain Eukaryota; kingdom Metazoa; phylum Chordata; class Actinopteri; order Perciformes; family Sebastidae; genus Sebastiscus; species Sebastiscus albofasciatus. Next base: position 51,124 of record CAKAOI010020334.1, read on the forward strand.
GAACTATTAGAGCAAATCAAAAGGAAAACAAAAGCGTTTTCATAGCCTGGGATCAAATTCTAACCTAGATTCTTATATGATATATATACAACACCAAAACCTTATGATTCAGGTCTGAAAAATTGAAAACATGTCATTGTTTTTCATTGGAAAAGTGCTCCCTCTTTTACAAAGAGAGTGAGCACCGTTGAGTTTTACATTATATGGTTTTCCCATTATTATTATTATAAACCATGGAATTGCCATGTTTATGGCACGTGCAATAGGCTTTAGGGAAATAAAATACGGGGTTTCCTGGAACAAACTCTGCTGGGGAGAACCAGAGCAGACTGTGCCGACGGCTTGTGTCTGTGAGATAAAACCCCTGCCAAAGAAGAATGGCAGCATTTACAAAGCCCTCACATTTGAGAACAGGCAACCACATAAAAAGGGGTAATGGTCAGAGTCTGCCCTCTTGTTACTGCAGAAATAGAGGTGTTGCGGACAGCAGTGGGTGACAGCTACCTGATGGGAGACATCACCTGAACTCTTGAAATATAATGGAAGAATACAAATGTGATATACCCTTGGATCTACAGTACATAGAGGTTAGAAGGAAATTCTACTCTTACTTACTGTTAAAGAAAGAGAGGTTGGTGGTGTTTCTAGTGTTTTGTTTTCTGTTTAAATAGTAAGGTTTTAACGAAGATGCATGTGTTTAGGAAGTACTGAGCATATACTGTACGACCGGATAACTTTTCTTCGTTCTTTGACTCTCCATTCACCGTGGAAGCATGCGAGAAAATTTTCTTCAAGAATTCAAGGTAACATGGCGTGAGCAATTCATATATAAATGGTAATTTTGTGGGTGAAGCATTCCTTTAAGGTTTTGTTCAGGTTAAGCTTATGCACAAAAACAACTTGGCTAAGTTTAGGGAAAAAAAATAAATTAAAAAAATCATAGTTTGGGTTATGATAACTACTTTGCCAAGAGGACCTTCGCCTCCATGGTTAGAGTAATAACCATGGTTACAGTAATGTTATGGTTACGGAACGATTGTGGTCATGGTTAAAAGGAACTAATGTTGACTGTCAGCAGGAAACGGGAAATGAGCAGCTGCCTTATTGTCTCATCTATCCACCCTGACACTTTGTGTTTGTCATGATTACTACAGCCTCTATATAGGGCTTTATCAAAAGCACAAAAAGTCATAGGGGGATGTCGACACCGGAGACAGAGGTTTTGTGTTAAATGTAATCCTTAAAAGTTCTAAATTTGAAATTCATAGCATATCTATTGCCTCCACACGGCTCTCAACATGACGACGGCCAAGCCCGGCTTAGTCAACAAAGCACAGAGAAGCTCGGATTACAATACACACAGAGAGAGAGTCACTTCATTCTCTGCTCAGGTAGACATTACTCCTCTATATTTCCACATAGCAAATAGCTATCTGTTACTATATTAATGCTCTGAATAGAGAACCTTTAACCATTGAGCTTCTCAGAAGAAAAGTTATTGAATATTTTCAATTCCGAAAGACAAAATAATACGAAGAACAGTTGTGGTTTTATGTTCTGGCATACACATGTGTTCTGGACGATGTTCGGAATTTGTCACTTGTGAAGGACCGCCTTCTTTTAAGTGAGTATAACAACAAAAAAGCTAATAATCATTTCAGGGGGTTATTTTGCGATAAAGGGTTGTGTTGATCAATAATAACCCCTTAAATGTATTGAACATCATGACAGCATAAGAGTATGTTGTTTTATGCAAGATATGCATTTACATTCACGCTCAATAATAACAGCTTGTCACATGTTCATGTGTGAACATTCACTCTACAAGGCTAAGGCACAATGCATTTTTCTGCAGTAATTGATTGAAAACAGCGACTCAAGAAGTGCTGGATTCTTGGCTTTCATTCCTGTATCAACTGGAATTTGAAGGCAGCTACCTGCATTCCCACCTGCTCAACATATCAATACTCATCTATCTTGAATTCTGACTTTATATTTGACACAATGACAGGCTTCACTTTACAGCTGTAGCAGTTCATATTTGACTCAATTAGCTGAGGCTGATCAGTCAGAGGTTACTTTATGCACATTTGATGATCCTTAAAGCTGAGTAATTTTCTCCTTTGGGGGTCTTAGTTTCTTCATGATTTCCAAGCTGAATCTAAATCTCCTACTTCTGTATCACACAGGCTGCGGTCTTCGCCTCAACACGGACGGAGCTTCCCTCGTTAATCATTTAAGGGAGGCAATTTGCACAGCACCTGTCCCAAGCAGGAGGCTTTAGGTCCTCAGCGAAAGAGGAACTGTGGACTTAATGGTTGAGGAGTACAGCTCATTTACTAAATATTGCTTTCTTCATGAGATTGATGAGTGAGCTCAGCTACAGGGCGGTTTTCTTCCAAAGGCGTACATTCACATTCAGTCAGGCCTCTGTACATGGTATCCTCAGGTAAAGGGTTTCCACAGTCAAGGAACACTGATTGTGATTAATGATTGTTTTGCTTTCTTTCCATTGCCTCCAAGTCTGTATGGGAGGGGCTCTGACAAGCATTCTGTTTAGCCTAAATCAAGAGCTAATATTAGCAACACAATGTTTTGGTAATGTAGTATTTCAGTCACCCTCCAAAGCTCAGTAAAGCGTCTTTATTTCCCCATCTACCTGCAGCCTCCACCTGTTTCTTGCAGCAAGCCAAGCTTGAGGATGAAGGTAATGCATTCAGGATTACAGCGATGTGACGCCAACTCTCAGAGGACTGTCCACAGCGTGTTCCCACCGGTCACAACAGTCCCACTGCGCCATACTTCCCCCGTCTTTCACTGTCTGAGCTTTGAGCCTTTCAGCTGTGATCGTAATGGAAAGAATTGTAGCAGTGTCCAACAGACATCGTCCAGACAACCTCCCTCGAGGATCCAGTGAGTAAATCATATAATAGGACTCCAATATCAAGTTCAGTTTGAAACTGCTGCACTGAGATGGTCGAAGGGACAATCAGTTTAGTTTATGAAAAATGTACAAATGTTGCACTACATTGTTTTCCAAGCACAAAATAGAAGAAAACAAAACCTCTTCTCTGCTTTTTATATCTGCTTACAGAAAATATATTTTCCTTAGTTTGCAGTCTAAAGAATGTGTTGTGGATAACAGTCTTCATGGGGCCCTGAAAAATAACCATTCATAGTTTCATTTCATTTTTAAAACAGGTAGAAGGTGGAGATGGTCAGCTCAACAAAAAGAGAGAGAGGTACTGAACCGATGCTATGATTCAGTATAATTAGCATAATAATTAGCATGTACCAGAGTCTCATTTGAATCATCTGGGACTTATTTTATATAATAAGCACTATCATGTTTATAACATGAATTCTTTTGTTAAGGACGTAATTGGCTTTTTAATGGAGAATCAAAAACTGAAGACTTCACTGACTTAGTAATTAAAGAAGAGACAGAGTGCTTTCAGAAGCAAACCAGATCTGGAAACAAAAGACAGAAGAAATTAGCAGCTAAAAGACAAACAGAGATTCTATTGCGGTGTCAGCCCTGAGTGAGGCATATTATAAAATGGGTAGCTCAAATCAAGCAATCTGTTTGGTTCATAGCCGTGATATAATAATCACATACCGCGGCTATGACGTCTAATTCCTTTGCACTTAATTCAGTATCACTCTGCGTCTGAAAAAAAAAGTTAGACTAATGTGTTGTCACGGTTGCTTAGCAACAGGGTCACTGGAGGATCACTATCTGATGCGGGTCTTGACACTGGAGATTATGGCCGTGCTGTAGTGTGAAACCTCTCAGAGCTATAGGCAACCAAAAGTCAAGGACCAGAGAAAGTGGAATAATATCCTCGCCACACGAAGCAACCTCCACCTAGCAGAAAATGGCATGCCAAGTACAAGCAGTTATCAAAGTCATCCTACTGAGAGTTTTTCAGTGGTTGCACAAAAAAGGCAAAATACAAATAATGTAAATAAATAGCCAAATAATTAAATGAATAGCCTGTGATGAAAAAAAAAATATGCTAGCTGCTAGTGAACGTTCCCGAGCAGCCACATCAGTATGTGCAGGCAGCCAGCCCAGGAGGGCCTATTTCACTGTGAACATTAATATTTATTAATAAAAAAACTATTTAAATTGTAATGTGTCTATAACGTTTCATAATGCCATACTTATTGTCATACCTCTGCCTCACATCGGCCTGAACAGCGCCCCTTGATATAATTACAATATCCTGAGCTATTGTTTATTTTTTAATAATATAATTATATAATTATAATATATTATATTATCAGTATAACCATTTAATTTAATCCAGTAATGAATGAAAACACAAAGGAGGAGGCCATTAAGTCTCCCTTTTCTGCCTCATTGTCTATATTATGTGGCAAGACTCACAAAATGGTTGGGAAAATGAAGGAAGGTCAGTAAAGCTTTTAGATTGTGGCCCACGAAGTACAGTGTAAATATTATGTCAGTACTTGGGGGAGAAAACTCATTTCCTTCACTGTAATTCTTTATGCATGCTTCTTAAAAAAAGGAGAAAACAGAGAGAATATTTACATTTTGTTGAATGTATGGATAGCTCAACACCACTAGTCTTTATATTGTATGTTTAATATAATAGGATAAAGTAATATGTGTCATAAATAGAGCCAAATACATATACTTTCACTCACAAACAAACTGTATTAAGGTTTATAAAATACTATCCATACAGTAGACACACAAACAAAGCAACCCACAGCTACTGAATAATACATAAAAACACGCCTACCAAATCAAGATTGTCATTATATGTTTATTATATGTTTTATTTCATGTTACGTGATTGCTCTAGTGTCTCTTCAGGCAATGATGGACCTCTTCAGTTTTAACACCGCATGGAAGTTTCTTGTTACAACAACATACTAACGTATCACATTATAATGAGAAAAGTTTGTTTTAACGAGATTCATTGATTTTGTGAAATAAGAATGGTTTGGTGAAAGTGAAATCTTGTTACAAGATGAAAAGGATCTTGTTAAAACAAAAAAAGTTTCTCACTGTGACAAGAAATTGAGCAATTTGTTTTTTTTGCCATGGTGGGAACAATACGCTGCCGTAGCTCCCCACAATTTTATTATCATTTTAAAAACATAAAGATAGCTATTTTAGAGCTATAGCTATTAAGGCACACTCTTCTTTGTTTTGTTCTCCAGAAATAATAAGGTAAAAACAAATTAAAGATTGAAATTATTTTTGTGATCTATAAAGTCACACCTTTCTTTGCTT
>CAKAOI010020384.1:673-14336 GCA_916701655.1 Sebastiscus albofasciatus
GAGAGAGAGAGAGAGAGAGAGAGAGAGAGAGAGAGAGAGAGAGAGAGAGAGAGAGAGAGAGAGAGAGACAGCAATCAGTACAGTAACAGCAGAACCGAATCAGGAATTCATGACATCCATCTCCGTGTGAGTCAGGAACATGGTGCTCTGAGCGTCTCGGGGGCGGGGGAGACAGAAACTCATCTTTACTGCAGCTCTAACATGAAATCATCAGGAGGAAACACTGACCGTGCTGCGGAGCTTCTCCAGGAGGAGATTCAGCTGGGTCTGCACAAAGAAGAAGAAGAAGAAGAAGAGACGTTTATGTTTCTGTGTGATCAAATCAAAGGTAGACTTTATAAACCTCAAAGAATCACATTGAGATCTGGTTAATCATCCAACAAGACACAGCTGTATATCATATAACACATACTGTGTACCAAACCAAAAGAAAAGCACCAGTTATAACATTAGACACGCTTCTATATAACTTCATATAATATATGTTTATGTACAAAATCATAATCAATAGATTGCACACCAAATAGCAAAAGGAAGAAAAAGAAATGCAACAACTTTGAAGTTTATCCTGAAGAAGAGAGAGAGAGACTTTCTACAGTTATTTGGCAAATTTAAAAGGTGCTCCGTGGAGGTTTTGACCTCGAGTGGCGGTCGGGATCCAGCCTCTGCCGGCGCGCCCCGGCCTCACTTTCATGCACCACGGGGTTTAACTTGCACCCTCTGACTCGCCGTGCGTTAAGACTCCTTGGTCCGTGTTTCAAGACGGGTCGGGTGGGTTGCAGACATCGCCATTGACCCCTGGCGCCTTTTACATGGGTTGCGGCACACTGAGGACAGTCCGCCCCGGTTGACAGTTGCATCGGGAGCAGGGAGCCCCGTCACAGTGCGGCGAGGTCCGAGCCGGGAACGCTGTAAAGCACCTTCACCCCGAGCCTTTCCAAGCCGACCTAGAGCCGGTGGCGGCGCACCGCCTCGTATTCGGGACTCCCCAGCCTGCTGTGTGTCGCTCACACCCTCCAGCTGGCTGTTAACCAGGCTCTTTAGGCACAGAGAAGTACTCGTATCGGTACTCGGTATCGGCGAGTACCCAAATGTAAGTACTTGTACTCGGTCTGAAAGAAAGTGGTACCGGTGCCTCCCTAGTGCACGGTTAAGTCAGGGTTGAAATCTCCTGATCTGTAATAATACAACACTTCACTGGCAGTCAGGCGGCACCAACAGCCTCCTGTACGACGGTCCTCTCTGCACGGACAGTACCAGGCTTTCAATGTGTTGTTATTATATTACTGTCTTCAACAAGAGGCAACAATTAATGTGAGACGGTTCGGAGCTGAAGATGCTGCTGAGTGGACGAGAGAAGAAGAGTCCGTGATAACGCCTCTCAGTTCAGTATGCATTAACAGGAAACCTCACAGTCTGCAGGCTGTCGAGGGTCAAGAAGGATTAATTCTTTCTATGTGATGTGACTCACAGCGAACACCAGCAGGGCAGCGCTGCTGATAAGCACGGCGTTTAGAAATGTGCATCATCGACATCTTTGTTCAACGGCTGAACTGCAAGTAGTCCGTTTTATCCAGCTTTGAGGCCCAGTCGGGCGGTTCTGATAAGGATTCCTCTTTGTTTTAATGGAGGGAAATTAAAAACGTACAGCGTTTTCATTTCATCGTATTTCTTTTCACGTGATGAATTATTTTAAAGTATGAGTTACAAACTAAACAAAGAGTGTTACAAAAGAAACGCTTCATTCATCAAACTCTTTTATTATTGATGAGTCATTAATATTCAAACAATAACTTTCTCCAGTATAACTTCTCATTACTCGTCGTGTTGGTGATGAATAAATCAAGCTCAGTCTAAAGCCAACGTTGTCAGGTGACCGTGGACGTGAAGAGCATCTGCGTTATGTGAATGTAAATATATGGAGATGTTAATGAATGTCAACTAATTAGGGTCAATAATGCAATGAGAGGAGAGCGCGCAGTAAAGCCGAACAAACGGCGATCAAACAGTGACAGGTTGTAGAGAGGACGTGGCGGCAGCGGCTGCTAGCAGCGATTAGCATAACAGCCGTGTTCTCATTCGTTAATGAGAATCTGACTACATCATCATGTCTGAGTCCTTTTGGCTGATGTTCTAACAACAGTAACGTCCAATCAAAGAGCAGACGGAGGTGGTTTGGCTTCCAGAACATGCAACCTAGAGAAATCGTCCTCTTCCGGTTTCCTCCTGGAGTCACAATTCTCCTGTATTTCTCCTGATTTATGGCACATTTTCAGACTTTTCCCACCTGTTTCTGGAGCTGTACAGCATCTATTAGCTCTGCCGTTCCCACCCAGACGACGAGCTACACCAACTGTCGTTTCCCGGCGGGAGAGAGCAGTCTATGCTCGCAACACAGCGCAGTTTGAGCTCATGTTAAACCTTTGCTTGCCACAGCGTGCAGCGCCTAAAGTTAGGCTTTGCTCGACGTAGCAAAAAGCCGTCGTGGTTAGTTTATACCAGAGATTCATACAAGTTCACGCCGGGGGGGGGCGAATTATTCTCTATTCTTTCCTGAGAATTAAAGGTAAAATGAAAACATGCTGTTGGTGTGTACTGATTATTGTCACTCTTTAAAAGTCACCAGAAGGCAGCAGACAAAGTCTCTGAAGCTCAACTCGTTCTGGTGGAGGACGTTCAGACCCCCCACTTTGGTTCTGAAATCCTTCCTATGTTTAAGGCCTCAAGGTTGGCGAGTGGTGTTTCCATCCGTCCTGCTCATGTGCTGCAGATTAACGACAGACAGTGTGACCTGTTGAGGATCAGAACGGACCCCGCGGTGCTCAGCTAGCGACAGGATCCACATTCAGGCTGAAGAAGGTTATTTATGAGCCGTGTCTGGATGAGCCTTTAGAATAGGACACACCTGTTATGATGTATTCAGTCCTCGTTATTGGGACGAAGCTCCGGTGTCTGGTTATAATGAAAACCTACATGTCCCTCCACCACGCCTCGCGATCCGCCTCCGCCTCTTCCCGTCACCTCGACCAGCGACTCAGATTTACCGCTGCTCATTTTCCCCCCGCGGATCCTCCTCTACACCTATTGACCTTTAATCAGACTCGGGATAGAGAGAGAGGCGACCCGGAGGCCAGAGCCGGCGGGATGACGAGGCTTTAGGAAAACACTACAGGTAACAGAGCTCACAGGTAATAAGAACTCAATCTACTCCGCTCCAAATCCCCCCTGAGACCAGCTGAGGCCGGCTGTGACCGGCTGAGACCGGCTGAGACTGGCTCCACGCTTCAGTCCTCCACAAGAACCGCAGGATGGGTTCAGGTGACTTTCTAAAACAGACACATTTAAAGATCTGAACTGAGTGTTTGTTTGTTGGCATCAGGATCATATCAGTCTGTTTATTAATGATTATTATGATCTACGGTAAAGGGCATTGCAAGTGTCCAACTCCACTTTTGCTAGTTAAACGGCGCAAAATCTGAGCGCAAAGTAAAGCGCACGGTGCAGAGGGTCGTATTTAGTCTCTTCATTAATCACAGGGGTGTTTTGGGCGTAACAGGAAGTAAAGCAATCAGAGTGTCATCTCACATTCCCTTTAAAAGACAGGACCGTCTGCACGTTGGTGCATTGCTAATTAAAAAGCGGATCCGTCGAATTGGAGAAGCGAGCGGTTTTCTGCTGAGGAAACGGATCTGATCGTGCGTGAAGTGAAAGTGTGCGAGCAGATGTACGTGGTCGTTGGCCGGTGGACCCTCTGCCTTCGCCGTCTCCCGATCAGATGACACGATAACCTATTTAACTGTTGGCACGGGGGTGAAAATGGAATTATAAGATGATAGCACCAGGCTAAATATGATCAACATGTATTAAGAAAGAGAGATCCTTAACGCACTGGCGTACAGCTGAGTAGCGGCGGAGAGGCGGTGCGTAACGCGCAGATCCATCAACCTCAAAACGGCGCCGTTTAGGGGGAGAGGGCCTGCAAACTCGCACACACAGAGGGATGATGGGAGGAGACGCCACAGAGGAGTGTGACCACCGTGATCTCTCTGGTCACGGTGGTCACGGGTTGATCAATACAGAACGCCTGAGAGACTTATTATATTTATTATATTCTGAATTTAGCGTTTTCCTGAGCATAAATAAAAACATGTTGTCGCGCCGGCCCTGTTTTTAACTGAAGAGGAGGAGCGGGTAGACGCGTGTTGTGGACCCGCCTGTAGACTCATCTTACTATCTGAATAATGGACTCTTTAAATAGCTGCACCAGACTTTAGACCAGGTTGTTGTTGGTCAGTCGCCTTCTGCTGCCTCCAGATAGCAACGTGCCAACAAAGCGCCTGGCCACACTTCATTTTAAGACCAACACGCCCATGGGTGCACAGATGGGCGCGAGTATATTTGGTACTTAAATAACGTGGGCGCAGGGCGTGAAAATGAGAACTGCGTCGGTCTGAAACTAGCAATGACAGTTGCGCTGTGTGCCGCTTTGCGCCGGGTGTAAGATACCACTGTATACACACCTCCTCCTCCTCCTCCTCCTTCTCCTCTTTCTCCTCCTCCTCCTCCTCCTCACATTTCTTCCTCCTTCTCTTCCCCTACATGTCTCTCCTACTTACAGTCTAATAAACATAACAAACAACAACCTTAAGGCGGTAGTTGAGGAACCTCTCCCTGGATTAAAACCCAATGCAGGGTTTTTATAAATGGAGGATCCTGACTTCAAAGTGCAGGATCTAACACCTCGGTGATGGACAGCGTCCGTACAGTCTCAGCGACGTATCGTACATATAAATCACGTCTCCGTACGCACGAGAAGGATCAAATATGTGTGTACATCAAAGCCCGCAGTGTTCCTGTGAATACCATCAAACATTTCCCCCCCGCTGCCCGTACTGTCCACCACGCTGCTCTCTGATAACACAGCCGGCCACCACTCCCTCGGGTTAAGGGCTTCTTTCCCCCTCTGTTTTCAGGAGACGTGATCGAGAGGAGCCGAGCGCTCTGGGATTTTGTTTTTTTTGCCGTTGGTCAGGTGACACATAAGAGCACATATCAAGGTGAGATGCTGAGCTGGATGAGTCACAGTGGAGGAGGACAAAAGCTCCGTAACAACAAAGAAGGAGAAGAAGAAGCTGCTCTCTGTTGTCTGATGTCTGAATGTACTCTGGAACATTTCACAGAGAGGAGTTCACCTTCCGTACCGACGGAGACACTCTTTGTGTTCCTGTGAGAGGAAGTTACAGACGATTTCTGGAGTTCTGAGTCCAATACCGATGAGATTTATACAATATAGCAACATCATCATATTTGTTTTTGATAAGGATATGAATTTGGTTAGATTTTTAGACTCCCCGTCTTTAAAGGGATAGTTCTGTCTGTCAAAACATTACTTAACCTTATTAAAGGCTTTAATTAAAGTGCTTCAGACCTTCAGATCTCATCTCATCGCAATACCGCTCAGCTTAGTTAACTTAAGTTAATACCTTATTGGTAGATCAAAAAGTACGATATGTGAAAGAAAAACAAAGATGATGACGACCAAAAATCAATACGGCGACGGCCAAAAACCAAGATGGTGACAGCTGAAAACCGAGATGGCGACGGCTGAAACCAAGATGGCGTCGGCCAAAAACCAAGATGGCGATGGACAAAAATCAAGATGGTGACGGCCAAAAACCAAGATGGTGACGACTGAAACCAAGATGGCGACGGCTGAAACCAAGATGGCGACGGTCAAAAACCAAGATGGTGACAGCTGAAAACCAAGATGGCGACGGCCGAAACCAAGATGGCGTCGGCCAAAAACCAAGATGGCGATGGACAAAAATCAAGATGGTGACAGCTGAAAACCAAGATGGCGACGGCTGAAACCAAGATGGCGACGGTCGAAAACCAAGATTTGATGCTGTATTTCTTAAAGGACCAGTTTGTAGCCTTTCGGGGGATCTATTGGCAGAATTGGAATATAATATTAATAATATGTTTTCTTTAGTGTATAATCATCTGAAAATAAGAATCATGTTTTTGTAAGCTTAGAATGAGTCGTTTATATCGACATCGTGAGACTCGTCGCGCGACAATGGAGATCAAAAAGTACGATCTGTGAAAAAACATACCAGAATGTCATCTCATCTATTTTTAATTGTGCAAATATGCAAGAAAAACAAAACTCAAGGGACCAAAACTAAACTACAGGACATAAAATCTGCATTCTGCAGTGGGAGATCTACTGAACGTACTCGTGCCAGAAGTGTCCTGATGACACCAACTGATCAAGGATCAATGATTTATGGAGGCTTAGAAACGCTTCGCGCAGCATCTTTAACATGCGGGCCTGGTTCTGACCTTCGTTCCGGATATAGATCTGACACGCTGGTTCTTATGGTCAGGATGAAGCTGTCAGCGTTCACCTTAACAAAGGTCCCAGGAGAACATCTTAAAGGGAGAGTTTGGTTGTATGAGCTACTTTTCCATAGTCTGTGTGTTACCTACAGTAGATGGGAGTTAGGAGAAACAGACAGGAGTACCAGCACGGGAGCAAAGACGTGTACAGCTGTGAATTTCTAGAATTTATATCAGTTTAGAAGCCGTTAGAATCTGTTATCGATGCTCTCTTCAAAGCCGCCAGACTCCATTCACAAAAACAGTAATTTTACCTAGAAGGAAGATTAAGGATGAATCATTTTCTAGTTTCAGGTAAACACATTAAAACTCACCTTGAACTTGTTGCCGACGCTGATGAAGCTGAGTTTTCCCGCCTTCTGCTTCATGTCTTTGCTGTTGTTGGAGTTCTCGAAGAGTTCGCGAACGAAGCGGTCTTTGGACTCGCTGACCAGACACTCCAGAGACATGTGCAGGGCGTCGTTGTTCTTCTCCACAAACTTGGTCTGAAGAGAGGGACATTTTTTCAAGCAGACTTAGGAACATGTTTACAAACTCCGAGGATGTGTTATGGCCGGTTCAGACTTCACGATATCAGCCCGATTATAGCCCGACACGGCCGTCGTAGTGTGTCGGCTCGAATCGGGAAAGGACAATGAATTTCGTGCGTGACAATCGATCATTTTCTCTCGTGTAGTGTGTCATAGTGTCATGGCACAACGTCCCGACTCAAAGTCTCGCATATCTGATTATTTTTTTCCCACGACGTGTTCCGTCTTTGCCGTGAGCGCACAACAATAAACAATGACAAAGCGGAAGAGGAACGATGTTGCTGTGAGGTGAAATCGTGAAACGGAGGAAAGATTTGTGGAGCTAACGTCATGGCAACAACATCCCCGCCCTTTTTGATGTTTCCTCGAGGGACGACCACGACAGAGTGAAGAAAGAAAAAAATAGCAGAGGCACTTCAACAACCCGGTGAGGAAGCTACTGCCGTTAGCATCAAGCTTCTTTCCTGATGACATCAGTCGTGAAAGACGACCAGCGATGATCGGTCGGGGACCGACGTCTAGTCTGTCTCGCACACAAGTCACGACAAAAATGTATAACTCTCAGTCGCCTAATCCGACATAGAGACCATCATAACCCACAAAAGTATTGTGAAGTCTGAACCAGGCACTCTACGGCTCACTTGAAGGCCTCTGTTTCAGCCTCACCAATTTAAAAATCCTACTACCCTACTACATATCCTCACTGTACAGGTGAAGCATGTCAGAATATATAAGACATATAAAACATGTAGTCTCATTTCTATGAGACAACAGGGTTTCCAATCTAAACTGTACTATCTCATCTGAACGGTCTCTTCCGTTGGTCAGGAGTGTTTTCTAACGTCCAGCGGTCAAAGAAAAATAAATAAATAATTCCATGTGACATTAATTTCAAAGATGGCCGTGTGTGTGTTTTGCGGACGCACCGTCTCGTAGCACACGGCTCCTGCAAAGTGTCTGATAATAAATCCTTCATCATCCCTCACGTTCCTGTGGACGGTCAGCTTAGACTTCCTGGGCACCTGAGGGACAAACACACACAGAGTCAATCACACACACAAGAAAACACTTAGACTCAGCAGACTTCCTGCATCATATTTTTCATTTACGATGACGTGCTAATTCCCGGCCGTGTCAATCACTCTGGGCTGGAAGTGAAGATTAGGAGTCGGTGTTCAGTAATTTGACTGTCAGCTACACGGCGTCACTCTGAGGCTGAACGTCGGCCTGAATGTGAGACGTCCCTGATTATAAAACCTAATCCACCTTCTGGAACATTTGTTTTATAGATTAAAAACTTGTTCAATAAAACAACATGGAGAGAATGTATTGTTAGTTTTATAGGAAAAATACAGGGATAGAAACTGAAGTAGGAACTAAAACCAAGATGTGAGGGTCAAAAACCAAGATGGCGATGGAGATGGCGACGTCCAAAAACCAAGATGGTGATGACCAAAAACCAAGATGGCGACGTCCAAAAACCAAGATGGTGACAGCCAAAAACCAAGATGGCGATGACCAAAAACCAAGATGGGGACAGCCAAAAACCAAGATGGCGACGGCCAAAAACCAAGATGGAGATGACCAAAAACCAAGATGGTGACAGCCAAAAACCAAGATGGCGATGGAGATGGCGATGTCCAAAAACCAAGATGGTGACGGCCAAAAACCAAGATGGTGATGACCAAAAACCAAGATGGTGACGGCCAAAAACCAAGATGGCGACGGCCAAAAACCAAGATGGTGACGGCCAAAAACCAAGATGGAGATGACCAAAAACCAAGATGGTGACGGCCAAAAACCAAGATGGTGACGGCCAAAAACCAAGATGGCGATGGAGATGGCGACGTCCAAAAACCAAGATGGCGACGTCCAAAAACCAAGATGGCGACGTCCAAAAACCAAGATGGCGACGGCCAAAAACCAAGATGGTGACGTCCAAAAATCAAGATGGCGACGTCCAAAAACCAAGATGGCGACGGCCAAAAACCAAGATCGTGAGGGTGGATAACCAACATGGCGACGGTCAAAGATATTATTATTTAGCATTTAGAAGGAAAGAAATACATAATTTGAGGATGCAAATTACTAAATTGAGAGAATGAAATAAGTACATTCGGCACACAACAAGTTTAGGAACCATCTATACGTGTCAGACAGCGTAGATAACACTACGCCAAATGTGATGTAGGATACTGAACATGAAGGAAAAGTGAATATAAGGTCTATGAAATGAGGCATCCTGTATAAATACACACTTTCAGATGTATTTTAAATGTCTGTGCTAATGAGTTATTGTGTTTTCCATTACAATGGTCAAATTTAACAATTCAATTTGAAGAAGATAGTGTTGTATTTGCGTCTTTGTAACAATATAACAGAGAGAACTGTCCTTTTCTGCCTCATCTATTATTGATGTTCAGCTCTAGTGTCTTCTCAGGAGAATATAAACTGTAAACATTTTAACAATGCTATTTTTCTTTGTAAGCTGATCTGTTGTTTGTAATGCCTGCAGTCTCTCTCTCTGGAGGAGTTAAATTAGTTTAGGGTGTCCAAAATCTAATTTATCTGTCTCTAACTTCTCTTGTGAACTTTGAAGAGTCACTCACGGTGAGGCGGAAGTGGTCCTTGTGTTTGTTGTGAACGGTGTCGGTAAAGTGCTGGTCGCTGGGTTGAGGTAGTCGGTTCTCTTCGTCCAGGATGTCCAGGATGCCGACCATCTTCGCCTCCACCAGGTCTGTGGAGAAAACACAAGAAGCATGAGAAAAGCTGCACCGATCAACGCTTCGGATCGCCTGAGGCCAACGAGACCAGTTAAATTAAGGAGGGGTGATGGAGACGATTCAAAAATCCCATTAAAGTTAATTCAAATGGGAAGAGGCGTGGAGATCAGAACAGTTTCTCCTTGACCTGATCTGACTTAGAAAGTGATGGGGGAGCTAATTGTGATTATTATTATAATATCAGTACAGTATATTACACATGGAAGGTGCAAAAAAGTGGTTTCTGATTTCAGGAAAAGTAATTTCAAAGTCCAGCATTTCTGGTATAAAAACTCTACGACCCTGTTAAATCATCTTTAAGGAAACTAACTAGAATGTGCAAGAGTCAAGTCCCAAGTTCAGACAGCTATGTATGCAATACAGAAGCAGGAGTAACACCAACTGGGACGTAAATCTCAAGCCTTGGCCATGAAGTCCAGCTTCAACTCCCAAGTCAAGATCCACAAGTCCCACGTCATGTCACAACTCAATACCTACAAGTTGCAAATCAAGGGAAGCCCCGAGTCAAGGCCCGATGTTGTCGACTAATCGATGAGTTGATTTAATCGACAGATCTGTAAAACTGAGTTTCTCCACAAAGAATCACACAAAAACACCACTTTAAATCTGGTTGTTTACCAGAGATGTGCTCAGACGTTACTTAGATATATCTCAGTCAGCATGCAAAAAAATGACTAATCAACTAAAGAAATCCTAGTCGACTAAGATGAAAACAACCGATTAGTCGACTAATCGGCTAAAGAAATCTTAGTCGACTAAGAGGTCAAGACAGGACAGTTGAAAGTCAAGTTCCAAGGTAAGACCTTGAAGTTCTACATCAAGTCACAAGTCAACACCAACAAGTCCGAAGTGAAGACAGAAAAGTCCCAAATCAAGCCCCAAGAGCTTGAAGAGCTTGTATGGACCTACTATTATATTATTTGGTCGCAGTACAGTATATTCCATATATAACCTTTCAGAGAAGAAGCCCGATCTATACAGTGTACGTCACCAACGGTATCACAAACATCTCGTAAGGAGGTGGATGCCACGGTGAACCTGACAAGATGCCTGGAGGTGTCAAACCGTGTAAAACAGAAGCCCACTACAGGAGAGCAGCACCGACGAGGAGGAAGTTATGGAAGAGAGGAGTCGTGTTTCCTGACATGAATTGACATGAACACAGAGGAGCTGTTTGATACCGACTCCCACTCACAAACTCACTTCATCCAACTAAGCGAGGCCAGAGGAGGCTCCACACTTTCTACTGAAGACCCCCCTGGAGACATCCCCTCATCCTTTCATCCATCCCTTCATCCATCTACCACAAGAAACAACACGAGTACAGACGGGAACAAAGCTGCCAGAATGAATGAAATGTTAGCAGATAGATTGCCCTCTTAGACTGAAGTCCCAGAGAGTTTCCATTAGGTTTTAATCTTTGGTTTAATCTCTACTTCGTCTTGCATGCAGTCATGTATCTCCTGTCTTCACACATTTAATTTTCTGCAACATCAAGTGTGATTTTTATGTTCTTTCTCTTGTGTTTGTTTGGACGGAGTAGCCGCTGCTCTACAACAGGAGCCCAAACAAACACGATACGTTACGGTAATCTACAGTTTGGAGCCGATGAGCAGAGCTCACTGTAAACAGCCTGCGTTGGCCCGGACCGCCGCCTCCCTCCAGCTGTCTCCGCTGTAGTTAACCATCTCATATTGATGCTGTTTCACAGAGCTGGACATCAGCAAAATGCATAATTAACCTCCTTCACCTCTAAAATAACCTCACATCCATCTGCCTCCCCGTTTGTGAAGACGCTTTTCAGTCAGGACAGGAGTTCAGTTGCTCTGGGGCTTCATCACTTTGACTGTCCGTGAAAGCGGCGCCGAGGCTCCGAGGTCAAACTGTGGAGAGGCAGATCTCGCTAAAAAAACGCTGGCTCGGAGCCAGCAGCACATTAAGGCCAATAATGAGCAGGATTCTACCGCCTGGGGTTCACAAACATAACTTCAGCTTCTGTAAAGCTAAAGAAGATTAAAGCGCACAACTCCTGAACGAGAACATTAAAAACACGAATACTACGAAGTACAAACAGCTGCAACAATCTCATAAAACCTCAAGCAGAGACTCCAGAACGCTTTATCAGAGAGACTATGAGAGATAAAGTGATACATACAGCAATGTACGCAATGCAGAAGAAGTGGTAACACAAAATCTCAAGTTTTGGCTATGAAGTCCAGATTTAAGTCCCAAGTCTAGTCTAGTCCCAAGTTAACATCAACAAGTCCCAAGTCAAGACCTACAGGTTCCACGTCAACACATGAAAGCCCCGACTCAAGTACTGAGTTAAGACAGAACAGTTTAAAGTCTGGTTCCAAGGTAAGACCTTCAAGTCCCACATCAAGTCACAAGTCAACACCAACAAGTCCCAGTTAAAGAAAAAGTCATGTCCCAAGTTAAGAACTACAAGACCCAAAACAAGACAGGGAAGTCGCAAGTCAAATCACAAGTTCTAGATCTAGATCTAAAAGTCCCACGTCAAGTCCAGAGTCAGGGCAAACAAGTCCATGTCAAGTCCCAAGTTACAACCTACAAGTCCAAAGTCAAGACAGGAAAGACCAAGTCGAGATAAAATAGTTGAAAGTCGAGCTCCAAGGTAGGATTTTCAAGTCCAACATCAAGTCACAAGTCAACACCAACAAGTCCAAAGTCAAGAAAGAAAAGTCCAAGTCAATGTCCTAAGTCAAGACACGAAAGTTGCAAGTCAAGTTCCAAGGTAAGACCTTCAAGTCCCAAACAAAGACAGAGTAGTTGCGAGTCATGTCAAGCTAAGAACTACAAGACCCAAAACAAGATAGGAAAGTCCCAAGTCAAGTCCCGAGTCAAGACCTACATGTGCCAAGTCAAGTCCCGAGTTAAATCCCTCCCTGCTACAGCTACAGGTAGAAATGTTTCATAATGCATGACACACTGCAGATGTTTAATTCAAGTCAAACCAAGAAGAGAATGTCCCTCGCGGACTGCATGAATGTCTCACTAGCTCCTTTAGAGCAGATGTGTCGTCTCTGACTGCAGAAAGCTGATTAATCACCGTTCTGATATATTCTGCAGACATTAAAACATCATCTGGATATCTGACTCCACCAGTGTGACCTGAAACATCTAAAATACGTTGTTTGTTTGATCAGAGATACCCAGCTTCTTTTAACCTTCTGCATGAGGGTGAAAATATCAGTTATACAAAAATTAATATTCAACACCTTTGCAATAAAAAAAAAAAACACTCCACAGCAGAAACATGGAGGACGAGCAACCGGAGCTGCTCTGAATGCAGAAACACAATAATGAGTGCAGAATGATGAGTGGCGTCTTCGTACCGATGCAGTCCTGATTGTCGACATAGTGAACCTCGTTGACTCCGAGCCCCTCCCTCTGGTACAGCTCTTGCTCCTGGAATGCAAACGAGAGATTTTCTAATGAGAATCCATAACCATATTCGCAGCGTGTACACGCCGGCGTTCGTCTAATGAGGAGGAGGAGGAGGACGACGACTCGGTGGTTCCGCCTGGAGGGCATTCTTGCTCTCTAACAAAATGGCACTTAGACTGGGCTTTCTGCTATTACATCTTCATGCAGAATGAGCATCTTAAAGGAGGTCTTTCATGCTGCTAACAGATGTTTGGGCACCAACAAGTTTTTTGGGGGGAGGGAGGGCAAACGATTGTCATCATAACAAGAAATGAAAGTCAAACAAAATATCATTTAAGTTTTAATGATGCTTCGTTTTTCTTTTCAAATTATAAAAACCTAACTACGTCATGAAGGAGGTGAAATAACGCTGCAAAGTTGGGCTAAATTTGGGTGATGAAATCTGTGGTGACCTCTAGGATAATCACAGCCTCATGAAACTTTACAGCCACAAACTAGAGACCTAGAGCATTCAGAGGATGGATGGATCAGACTAGAGAC
>CAKAOI010020440.1:557-28467 GCA_916701655.1 Sebastiscus albofasciatus
ATTCTTCAGCATTTCCAATAAAGTTTTCAGTCTCTTTGCCAACATTTGCATACTGAATACACATTGTCAGCTCATTTAGTTCTGTTAACAGATGCTTTATGGCTGTACTTTACTCAGTGAAGAACTACCCCATAGCATATTGTACCTGTATTTCCTGAATAGTGTAGCAGCAGGAAAAACATCTGTCTCACTAACTCCCTCTCATTTTTTTCCCATCTTTTTCTCCTCTCACTCGCCGCTTACTTAAAGGAACAGTGTGTAGCACTTCGGGGGATCTATTAGCAGAAATGGAATATAATATTCATAAATATATTTCCATTTGTGTATAACCACCTGAAACTAAGAAGCTAAGAATGAGCCCTTCATACCTAACACTGTGATTTACTCTACCTCCTTCATGTGCAGTATCACTAAACAGGCCTGGAGCTGCAGTGAGTAGTTCAAGATTGCAATAAAGCGCTGACTTGACAAGCAAGTGAGGCCATCAAAAATGAAAAGCCAATGAGTATCTCAGTGAGTCACAACACCAGTGACTCACAACACCAGTGACTGTATCATTCACATTTTGTTTAGTCTTTCTTCGTACACTTTAAGGATGTTTCTAAATCCCCCTCTCCATTTCAATTGTGAAGACGAGTTCTCACTCAGACGCTCCTCTTGTTAAATGTGCAGCTGTTAAGTTACTGTAAGCTGTTTAGAGGAGCTTTGCCTCAAGAGACACACACACACACACTACAATCAGTAGAATTGCTAATCTGTCCTGCTGGGCTCTGAGCAGCTGTCTGTCCCTCTGATAACCCTCCTGCAGTGTGAAGCAGGCTTCGGAGGGGAGGAGGAAAGGAAGGAGGAGTGAGGAATCATTGCTACCTACAATCACAAACATGCAGCCTTTGGGGGAAGGGAAGGTGAATGCTGAGTGTGAAGCATCCCTTTCACAAGAGGACGAAAAAAATCGACTTATCCATGTCCAGACAAGTGTTGGAGACAGGATCTGAAAAGCTGCCAGTGATTTTACAAGATACACTAGAGGGATAATAAACAGGAAAATGGAGGGCCTTACTTACTCTACTTGATTACGGACCTAACTTTTGTATTGTAAATGAGGTTATGGGTCAAACACAACAGGCAAACAGATTTCTAATGTTGCCCAGCGACAATATTGCAACTCCTCCCATCAAATAATCTTCACTGTTTTCCTACCTCTTCAAATTCCTACAGAGTATCTCCTGAGCATTACAACACATTCCCATCTCTTCTCTCTCTATTTCCTACTATTCCCAAATTTTGTGTTCACCCATCTGACATTCTTGCCCTAACAGTCCCTCAGTCGTGTGGTGATAATCCTCTCTCTTCACCTTGCTTTTGTACTTCCACAGAGACAGGATGTTGACATAGAGCGGGCCCCCGATGTACACAGTGGGCCCCTTCACCAGCAAACGACAAAACAGCCACAAGCTTGGAAGCCAGCGAGGGCCCTCTTCCTGTGGGGTGCTATCACCTCATAATAACCCTGAATTACTGTGTGGAAGTGTGGGGTAACACGCGCAAAACCACATTGCACTCATTATGCATACTACAAATAAGAGCCATGAGGATCGTAAACAATGTAGGATATTGCAAACACACACTAACGTGCGGTTTTTAAAATCACATGCTTTGAAGTTCATGGATCTGGTAGAATTTAAGACGGCACAAACTATGTGCAAAGCACGAAACAATGTACTTCCTAGCAACATACAAAAAATGTTTGTACCACCATGAAGAGCACGTGTATATCAATTTGTGGGGTGAATGTATGGAATAGTTTAGATCACGGCTGCCCAAAGTGGGGCCCACGGGCTAAAGTTGGCCTGCCATAAGGTTCCATTTGGTGCACCAGATGTTTATAGCGACTTTACTGTCTTTTTCGGAGGCTGTAGCAGGCTGTTTTAGAGCTAAAGTGAAGATACTGTTATATGAAACTGAATCCATTGGTACCAATCTAATCTAATAAGAATCTTCTATTAAAGTTGTGACTGCTATTGCAAAAACACGACTGAAAAACAAATTTAGTACCCTCACTGCTAGCTCAACAAACTCTTATGCAACACAACCTTGCGATTGTTTTTATTCTTTGGTTACAGATGAAATCTGACATTGAGGCATAAGAGGTCTATTCTAAAAGTTTTGATGTCTGTCACCAATCCCAGAGAAGGTCACGTCTGATCGACCCTGCTCTTGCTTCCTCTGTTTACTGTGCCTCCCTGCGACAAGCTGTACTCTCTCTGTCAGTTAGTTATTGTCTGTGACAGAGATGTCGCTCTGAGCTGAGCGGCCAGCCCTCCACTGAGCTTTTGGGATGGTGCCCTGGTGACTCAGGGGACAAGAGGGGGAAGTGGAGGATGACATCAGTGCCTGGCTCTGTTCCTCTTCTGTAGCTTCCCAAAACCTCCAACCCCCCACCCACAAACACACTGAAACACCAACCACCTCAGGAGATAGACTCATTTGTGGCAAAGCCTGATGTCTGTTGCTCAGAGTTCATAAGAAAGTTTCTGATGCAAGTTTTAGCAACTTGACCTTGAAATCTTATCATGAAAAAAAAACTGAATCAAACGTAACGTTAGCTTTGATTTGTGTATCAAATAGAATGCATCAAATAGACAGATTTGTCGACTAAAATGGCCAAATACTCAGTAATGCTATGTCATAGTTAGAGTATCAAGTGGTCTAGACCAGTGTTTTTCAACCTTTCTTGTATCAAGGACCCCTAAATTGATACACATTAAGTCACGGACCCCAAAATTGATAGTATTTTGCTTTAGGGACCTCCATTTGAAAAGATTTTGGTTGTTAGATATTCTATGTTTAAGACAAGAATTCTATAGTTGACAACTACAGTTGAGGAGATAACTGTGGAGGAAGTGAAACCTATACCAGAACAGTAACTCTTACTCAAATAAGCTCACTTCTGTGGTGAATTAAATAGTGAAAATAACCTATTCCCCATTTTTCTGGAGACACCCTGAAACTGTCTCAAGGACCCCTGTGGGATCACTGATTAAGAACCACTGGCATAGACAACTTCATACTATGAAAATCTTTTACTGTTAAGTGAAAACTAAGTGTGCAGCATCCCGAGACTCATGCAGCAGGACAACAGCGGGACAGCCATGAAGGGGCTGCATCAAATTGGTTTTGTTTTGGTGTTGTTCACATCCCAGGACTCTGGCATTCACGCCACCCTTTAAGCAACAATGGCAGCAGTGTTGCAGTTGCGGGGCCTGTGGGCCTGGCAGTTCATTTCACACTCTGGCTGTTGTTTACTTGGAAGAGGAGTATGAGGAGTGGGAGCAGCCATGGGCATGAAACTGCCACTTCCCAGAATGCAAAGACGTAGCTTTCGGCAGCAGTGCATTCCGACTATTATGACAACTGGAGGGAATCAGTTTATACAAGCAGACTAGGCAGGAACAAACAAGCAACTTTCATGTTTCTGATTCATATCATATATCCTGAGCTACATGGGCTACTGCTTAAGAAGTTCTAACACGGCAAGCCCTTTTTTTTTTTTTTTACATCAAACAATGTGAATCGATGAGCAGGGAAAGTGCCTAACTCAGGTGTTTTTTTTCTTTACCCTCACCGCTGCATGTCTGCATACCTTTGTAGAACACAGTATGATAAAAGCTGCTGACATTTGTACGCCAACTCTCGTGTGGCTCCTTTCAGCCTCTTACCGGTTTCGGCATCTTTGCTTCCTCTCCTCCTAACACCCGACAGCAGAGAGGATAAATCCGTCACAGACGGCAACAACACCTGTATCACAGGATCTGAAAGCGAAAGAGACAATATTAGCAGCGAACTACGTACAACATTATTTCCTAGTGTTTTTTTGTATTCTCTCTGTAACAATACATTACAATGATTAATCTTTAAATTTGGCAGACATTTTTCCTTCAAAGTTGACAGGTTTTTAATATCAGGATCTATCAGTCAAGTCCTGAATTCAGTAGTATAGACAATACAACACATACAACAGAAAATTAATATAAAGTTTAAGGAGAGAATGAAAAAACAAAACTGAAAGGAGTCCCATTCCTAAATCTGTTAACGACTACGAGGCACAGAAACCTCAAACAGCCAGAAGCACAGAAGAGTGGTTTTGCATTCAATCTCAACATGCACTTTCACATTGCTGAACATAGCGCACATACGGAAACTATTACAAGTGTGTATGGGGGGAAAACTACTTGACACATAATTAGTAGAAGAGAAAACTAAAAGACAGACAAGACATTATGTGATGACTCATTGTAAAATGATCAGCAGTTATACTTTATCAAAAAAAAGATCTCAAATTACCGGATATTTGGAGAACACATTTTTTAAAATCTATTTCACCCTATACATCGTCATTGCACAATGTACATGTCACAGTCTAGGTACACTCTAGTTGAAACACAAGCCTACAAGTTGGGTAATGACCTGGGTTGAACTGCCATATGATACTGAGATGATCCAGGGAAAACAAGAGTTTTTTGTTATGTGAGCATGTCACATCAATCAGATCTGGATGCTCCAGTATATGATCTGATGGTATTGTGCTGAGTCATAGATAGCGTATCACAACCCCGAAGCTTACAAAGTGGTCTACTGGAAAATAACACACACCATAACCTGCTTGAACAGCATATTTTTTTGCAACAGGATACTTATGCAGAGGGGATGCTTTCTGTCACTGGGGCTAGCAACCAGTTTGCGTGACAGTTTTTATAGTTCAAACATCCTTTAGTTTACTTGACATTATCACATTTTCATGAAACATGCACTTCCTGCAGCTGTCAGACTCAACAACCAGCACTGCTCCCAGTAGACCACATACACACCAAAAAAACTGTCAAGAATTGCACTTTACTGTGCACCAACTGTCTATCAGTACTACTCAGTTGTAATTCATACTGTGCAATATCATTTTCCACTTGTGCAATAATTATATAATGATGGACACTTTGTGTAATAATCTGGCAAAACTGTAATCTGGCAAAACTCATCTCATCAATATACATATTGTATTTTTTATATTTTGTATTATATTTTTATATCTCTTTTTTTATTACTGTATTATCTTTTCATTAGCACCTATGGGATTGTCACAATCTAATTTTGTTGTACTACACAATAACAATAAAGGGCTTGAATCTTGAAATCTTGAAATGAATAATAATAATTACCATAACACAGAGTATAAGTGAGTATAATGCTCTCAGCAGACAATGATAATGGCCTTACAGAATAACAGTGTAGCAAATAATATGGCTATGTTGAAGAAAAATGTGTTAGGAAGCCCACTGACTATTTATATATATTATATACAACATAAGACATTCATGAGGTATTAGTTGCATACAGTTCTTGTCCTATACAATCATGTAATGGTAATACAATTAAGCTACTTTATTTTTTTAAAATGAATACCCCTCTTTTACAGCTAAAAATACTTTTCAAAAAAGGACCCTACTCCATATTGGTAACTAAAATAAATAAATAATAATTACCATAACAGAGTATAAGTGAGTATAATGCTCTCAGCAGACAATAATAATGGCCTTACAGAATAACAGTGTAGCAAATAATAAGGTTATGTTCGAGAACAATCTGTTAGGAAGCCCACTGACTGACTGACACTATTTGAGGTGTAACGCTAGCGTTGGTACCCCAGATTAAGACGTGCCCACTTGTAGCTTGTGAGCAATTAGCTAGCTTTACCCGCCCGACAGTTGGCTTCCGTTACACAGTGATTTAACCAATATTTAACCAAATAGTGGGCCAAAAAAGTCACACTTGTTAGCTGCAGATGTATGAAACGACGAAAACAATTAAAATACGTACGTTTGTCGTGTCAAAAATGCCGTTTTTCACGAGTTTCACTCCAACTGAAGGTAAAAAGGTGGCCGTTTTAGAGCCTGAGTTTTTTAATGCCAGTTAGTGGGTGTAGTCGACATAACGGAACCAGTACAGCCAAATGTTTGCCTCCCCTCATAAAACGTACACGAGAAGTTGTAAAGCCTTAACATTTTAAAGTTTGGACATCACTAATTCACCACAAACAAACAAATAAAAATATATAGAATGTAAAAATAGATAGTGACTACGTAAGGCGTTTACAGGCAGTTTAAGAGGCAGAACTCGTCTATCTATGGTGTGTATACATGTGAGGATATCCGCTACCGCATCAAACTTGAACAGCTCATCTTTTTAGGGACTCACCAGGAGGGATGAAGTCTTTAAATTGATAGAAAAGACTGGTATCTTCAAGGTTAGCACAATATCCACGGTGGTAAACCCGCTCGTTGCTTATCTCTTGGTGCTTTTAGACGAAATAAATTCCCGCAGAAATACCGCTGAAGTCTTAACAACCCATAAGGCGATTTGGGGTCCTAGTGGTCGAGCCAGCCGGAGTGTAACACTACAGCTTCCGGTCACGCCTTTAAAAATAAAAGCCTCGAAAGGAAGAAATCAGCTGTAAAAAAAAAAAAAAAATAACACCTTTCTTAGGATGTTATTTATAAGAAACCAATGTGGTTGATGGGAATGTAGTTTATCAGGTGCACATTTAGGGACCAACCTCTAAAACAATAGGATTTTACCCCCAATCTAGGGTAAATTAATGCATTATTTAATGGCTTTTAATATGCCATGGTCATTTAAGAGGTTTTCTGCATCATTTAAGGTATTTCCCATGTTACATTAAAGCGACCCCTGAGTCTGCACCTTAAATTAAGGCTCTTTTTTAAGTTAGAAAACTCATTTTCTTCATGCAGCAGCCCAATTTTCTTGAATTTAGCCATTACTTATCTGAATGTGTGACTGAAAATATCTTATTTAAATCCTTATTAATTGGAAAATTCCCTTTATTTTAACCCAAATAGTCTCCCAGTGGGAACTACATAATCTGTAGAACCAAAACTACATTTTTGATGCATCTCCATCTTGATTTTGTGCATATGTGTACTGCAAAAATCAAATATTATTCTTTATTATTATTTTCGATCAGTATAGAAGGATTGTACATTAATGATTTGTTGTGATTTTACAATACGTATTTGTATATAATATCAACTTGCTTTTAACTTTAAAGTAAAATGTACACTATATTAAATAAATACCAGTATTTCCAAGCATCAAAATACCCAATACTACATGTAAATATGACAGCATTGGAGTTGTGCTTCCAGTCTTTGTGCTAAGCTTGGTCTCTGCATTGCACACACAGGAATAACATCGTAAATATTCTCATCTAACAGCCAGTAAACAGTATTTCCCAAAATGTTGTAGTATTCTGTTAAATATAAACTCAGCAGATCAGCAGGGGCACTAGCTGTCACTTTATAGACATTTACCCTGGAGT
Organism: Sebastiscus albofasciatus; assembly: GCA_916701655.1. NCBI lineage: Eukaryota > Metazoa > Chordata > Actinopteri > Perciformes > Sebastidae > Sebastiscus > Sebastiscus albofasciatus. Next base: position 7,948 of record CAKAOI010020440.1, read on the forward strand.
GTAATCACTTGAACTCGTTGATGTTTGACCTTTGTAACTGATTACCTGATATATACCTTATGACCTTATGTCTCAACACACCAGCAGCAGAAATGTCCGGTCACTAGTCGGATCATTAAGGGACGGATAAGACAGATAAACAAGCAGAAAATCAAAGATTAGAAAGACATTTTCACTTCGTATTTTTAACCATTCTAATAAGTTCCAAGTGAAGTTGCAAATATTTTTCTGTACACCTTTCTCTCCACATATAGTCATATTTATTTATATTACTTTGAAGGAAAAAATGTCTAATTTCCGGTTTTGCTTTCAGTTACTGTCGCACACTTGATGCAGCTAATTGTGGAGATGTTCAATATGGCTGTCAGCAGCTGAGGAGTGGATGCAAGGCATGTATGGGGCATGCATCGTGCCATGAGCTGTATGGGGAGTGATTAATATCAGACTGGGCATTTTTTTTAATAGACTAATAAACCAGTGGCAGAGCTCCCCCTCTGGACCCCCTGGCAGACTGCAACAGTTAGTGACTTGCACTGGAAGCAGTTAATTTGGCAGAGATGCACATGCAGAAAGTTTGTTGCAAGAAGAAGCAGACATTTGTCAAAACCTCTGGATTCTAAAGTGTGTCTGAAACCATTATTATTGCATTTGAATAGTTAGTAATACATACCCCAAGGACCTGATGTTGCCTACAACCACAGAAATACATCTATATCCAATTTTACAATGTACTTTTAGGCTTGCATGTATCACCTGATCCACAATTATTTGAGTCATGCTTCTACAGCTGAGGATCATCCTAGGCATAAAACATAAAATAAGTGAATTCAGAAGTCATTTCTGAATTTCTCACACCCGGGGAACAGAGAGTAAATTTTACAAAGCATGGGGCCCCTTTTTGTCATTTTTTGAGAAACCCACTACAGTAATCTCTGAGTAGCCAGTAGTAGTATCTTCTTTTTCCTTTTTAAAATTAAATTAAATTTATTTATTCATTATTATCATTTTTATTATTATTATTAATTTATTTTTCTTCTATTTTTATATATATGTATGTGTGTATATGTGTTTATGTATCTATGTGTATGTGTATGTATATATAAATATATATATATATATATATATGTTATATTGATTATTGACAATTAATAAAAAGACCTTTGGGAAAAAAAAAAAAGTCATTTTGTGCACTTGTTTTGTTCTGCCACCAGATGTCATGGTGTCACTTCTATTAGTGTCCCCACATGACTTGTTAAAAGTTCCCCCATTTGTTGGTACAGAGGAGGGATTTAATGCATGTATAAATTTGTCTAGCTTTGTCACCTTAGTAGCAGTCATCCTCTACCTTTTATCTGAAACTCTAAAGGAGGTCAAGTTATTATTACATACATAAGGAAGGAGGAGGAAGAGGAGTCAAGCTGATTGGATGGGAGGAGCTGTTTAGCCTGCAGGTAAGGACACACCATTAGCTAGTAACCTGGTACACATAACATTCACTATAAAATATTATAAACCATAACTTCCTCGCCAGGGTGCAATGAGAGTAGAATATGTCGTGTCAGTATAGTGTGTCTGAAGGCCTACTAATTAATTAACAGGGCCATTACTGCAGGTTCTCGTTAGCACGCCAAACTCCATTATTAAAAGGGCAAATTAAGTGTTAGCATACTGACAAAGGAAAATTATTCACCACACATTGGACATTTTAATTAATACAGTCAAGGCTGACAATTCGGCATATAAGTGGTTCACCAATTTAAATGAAATATTGAACAAATTTGAGTACAAAACCCCCTGGAGATGCATTTTAGGTGTCTGAACAGGTAAGTAATATTCATATTTTTGGAATGAAGTTTGGAGTTGTGCCTCTGGAGTTCACACCATTCATTAAATGAGCTTGGATAAGGTAATACATTAATTTTTCAAACTTTAATTGACTTCCAATGAAACCCAGAACATCCAGGTTTCTACTGTCTGCTGCCACTGGTTCTATGCTACAGGGGTGTTTGGTCACTCACTGGGCTCTTTACTAGGATGAATTGGTGTCACTAACACAATTCAGTTTCAATTCAAGTGAGTTAACATTCATCATTCTCAATGTCCAGCCCCCTTGCATACAGTACACCCATTCATTAAAGACATGCATGTGTCAATTCAAATGAAAAAGTCTGGTGAACCATTGCTCTGTCTATATCTAATACAAATAATGTCATTTGGAACTGCATTCATGTGGCTTTTAATCCTTTGCATGCAAATGTACAGTTTATTCTGGAACCTTAAGTTGAAACTGAAAGTGTACATTTTCCTTGGAAAACACCTAAGCGCTTGAAATGTGTTGACTCCTTTGTTTCCATGTGTCTGTGGAGGACATCCCCTAGGCCACTGCGGCTGTGAACTTGGCCTGTTAGAAGTGTCACATTGTGTTGCATGTGGAGCTAGTCTCAGTCTTTATTTAGCCTGGCATATCACCACGTCACAAGATCTCCGTCCATATGACTCTATTGTCAGAGAAATGAAAGGAGCCACTGTAGGGGGACTGCTAATTGAATGGGGGAGTTGGATAAACGTATTGTTCCAGCAGAAGTCATCAGATGTGTGTGTGTGAGAGTCTGTTTTTTAATTGACTGAAACATTAACACAAGGCCTTTTAACTTCAGCAGATGTTGGCACAGATCAAAGAAGCATTGATCCATACATTTGCATGGTAGAATCGTCCAATTTTGTGTATTGAATGGTAAAATTGCAGGAGATGATGCTCCAGTAGAGAACGTCTCCCTACAACATTGTTCTTTTCTTTAAGGAATTTTGTTATATAGTGCCATAGATCATCAGGTTGACCACACACACACACGTCCGAACACTAAGATCATTTGCTGCACAGCTCAATTTAAAAAAAAAGAAAGATAAAATTAGCGTCAGTAATGTTGTTAACACCCCATAAGGACAGACGTTTGTGTTCGGTACGCAGAGGCATGGATGTTGTTATGTGTTACGCAATTGTAAAAGTACCCTCAGTGTCCTGTGAGTGTGTTCCTTCCTCCCCTCCCTCTCTGTACACTGCTGACCAAATTAAATGGTCAGTCTCTTTCTGTTCTCATTATTCCTTCTGTCTTCTCTCACCTGCTGCTCAAGTATGGTTCAGTATTTTCTTTTTTAAATTGACTCTTATAGTATAGTTGTTTTAGTAATGTTTGGTATCTTTTTAGGGAGCTGTGAAGTACATGTGAAGAGGACAGTCTGCTGAGGTTTTTGGTGTCCAAAAAGGATGGGAGCGCAGCAGTCGGTACCGGACGGCTTGGAGCAAGCGCAGGAGGCGCTGTCGACAATCAGCGGTAGGAATCCCTGCAGTTTCTGTCAGTTCAAGACGCATTACACACTGAAATTAGACAGTGGCTGTAGTCTAAAAAGTGTTGCGAATGGTGCCATTTCACAAATGATTGAGTTCTATGTGGGCTGTCACATCTTTATGCATGGGTCGCAGGTATGATATGTGTTTCTTGCAAGAGAAAAATAATCTAATGTGGCAACAAGTCACAATTTGCATGTTGCAAATTTGGTTTTTGAAAATGGGATTTGAACACAGGTGTCTTTTAGGATGCTCCACCAAAACTAGGAGTCATTTAACCCACTGAGACAATATGTAAGAGTGATTATACACAGTAAACTATTATCATCTACGCATACAGAGTAGACAGTTTGGTCTGCTCACATGATAGTCTGTGGCAGAAAACTGTGGTTGTATCAGGATTGACATAAGGAAAATTAGAGAAAACTTAATTTAGTGTACATCATGCATCATTAATTCAGATTGAAATTGCAGCCAATAGTGTGTGTTTGGATTCATGTGTGTACTATTATACATAGGGCTGGTAGTTCTTTTTGATCTAGTTAAAGCTGCCAAACCTTAAAAACATCTTATTGAACTACAGTGTCCATAATTCATACAACTATAGTACTTCGTGTTTCTGTGCGTCATGTTCTCCAGGCAGCAGTACACGGAGCGACAGGTTGCACGCAAGCCCCTTTATTCCTTTGCTGTGTCTCTTTGCTAAAGACAGATATAAATAAGTAGCTTGTAATATTATTAGATGATATAACCAGTATTAACTGGTATAAATCTTGCGAAAGTCTCCATGAGAGCAGTTGGATAGTGTGCTTTGCCAAGAATAATTGAGTTTTCTAGCCGTTTCAGAGTCGGAGGGCATGCTGTAGGTTTGATCTTTCGCTCTGTGACTCCTCTGCTTGATTGGTTGATTAATCTAATGAATGCCACTTAATGGAAAGTGCATGACCCATCTATGCTCGCTACCTTTTGAAGTTTAAATTGGGGGATTTTTGTGCGATTGTGTGAATAAATACAGATAATGTGATGGAGACCTTTACGGATGGCACCGGTGTGATCTTCCCTGTCGTCAGTAACGCCCCGAAAAAAAGCCAAAACACACCGATTCCACAGAAGCTCCTTTGTGTTTTTGAGTAAAAGAAGAAATGAAAAGCAGCATAGAAACCAGTCGTGAAAAAAAAACCATCCTGGAGGCAACAAGAATCAGTTCTGTTTCTCTTTCCAGGGTTATTGTGGCCTGTTTTCAGCCCACACATTTGATTTTTTTAAAAATTGATTCACATTCAGTAGTGTATAATATAATCCTTCATAGTGATAAAAACATAGCTTTGTGTGACTTCTTGGGATCATGTGTTGATGAAAAATCAGTTTCCTCATAAGAACAGAGTGAGTTGGTAGCTTGTTGTGAAGAAAACACACATTATTGCAAAACTAAGTTCTCCCTTTTCTCGTCAGACACCTGATTGTACGCGTTTATGTGCTCTTCAGTGGGAAGTAAAACCAAAAAAAAGAAGGTGATTGTATCTATTTTAGTCCAAATCACACTCACGTATTCGCCAAGTCGGTATAATTAGCTGCAGGGAGGTTTATGTCATCCCTCCTCCCTTCTCTTCCTGTGATAAACACAGAGCAGACATGACGTGAGGTAAACAATCACACATTCAAAAGAGCAAACGCAGCGAGGAGGAGGAAAAGGAGGAGAAGGAGAGGCAGGCGGCTTGAAGAACGGGCTCATAGACAAGAGTATGAAACCTGCAGTGATGTGACGATGTCTCTGTTGGAGTTAATTCAAGAGGGCCAAGAGGTGTTGAGTGGACTGCTTCACAATGTGTTCGTCTCTATCGGCCTGTTGACCCGACACACACACAGCAGGAGCTTCGGACCAGCAGGTTAGTGTTAGTGTGTGTTTGCTGGAGGTTCAGGTGCATATTTGGTGTTAACTGGACGTCCATGTTCAAAGAGGTCTGTTATTAAAATCAATGTGACAGGATGACAGGACAGGATTTCCTGTCACCACAGGGAGATTCCACCCCCCCTGCAGTGTTTCTTCCTCTTTATTCAAACATAATAGAAGAACCTTAATGCTGATGCTGCAGTATGACTGCGGTATTTTGGGTGACTTGAAATGTGACCATAGGGACCACAGACGGAAACGAAAATGAAACGCTGCGCTATTTAGCATGTCCTTCCCTCTCTAGATGATATCAATACGTGATATTTGAGGTGTTTATTTATAAGGAATCAATGTGGTTGATGGGAATGTAGTTTACAGGAGGTGCAAATTTAGGAACCAACCTCTAAAACAATAGGACTTTACCCCCAATCTAGGGTAAATTAATGCATTATTTAATGGCTTTTAATATGCTATGGTAATTTAAGAGGTTTTCTGCATCATTTAATGTATTTCCCATGTTACATTAAAGCGACCCCTGAGTCCTTGTTAAGTTAGAAAACTCATTTTCTTCATGCAGCAGCCCAATTTTCTTGAATTTAGCCATTACTTGTCTGAATGTATGACTGAAAATCTTTTTTAAATCCTTATTAATTGGAAAATTCACTTTATTTTAACCCAAATAGTCTCCCAGTGGGAACTACGTAATATTAATTAAATAAATACCAGTATTTCCACACATTAAAATACCCAAGATACAACATCTACGTCTCTGTATTGCACACACAGGAATAAAATTGTAAATATTCCCATCTTACATCCAGTAAACAGTACAAAAATGTACTGTACTTCCCAAAACGTTGTAGTATTCTGTTAAATATAAACTCAGCAGACCAGCAGGGGCACTATAGCTGTCACTTAATGCACATTTACCCTGGAGTGTAATCACTTGAACTCTTTGGTGTTTGACCTTTGTAACTGATTACCTGACATATACCTTATGACCTTATGTCTCAACACACCTGCAGCAGAAATGTCCGGTCAATAGTCAGATGGTTAAGACGGCTAAACAAGCAGAAAATCAAAGATTAGAAAGACTGGTGGATTTGTCTTCATCATGTCTGTCAGCCTCTGTTGTATCCGTCAAGCAGCGAAGAGGAAACAGAAGCATAGAAGCACGCAGACTAGCAGGCGAGGTGAGTGTCGTCTTAATGTATGAAACGTTCACCGGTCGATCTTTGTAAAGGGGTCAAGTTTAGTTAAATGGTTAAAAAAACACGTTAGTCATGCGGCACAGTCTAATCAATATTAGTCCACATGAACAACTTTCTCACACGGCCAGAAACCAGACAGGTCAGAGGATTCATCTCGGTTTGTAGACATAAGATGGGAGGTTGATTGTGTGTCGGGAGCTTTTCTGTCCAAACACTGTAATCCCTTCAGGCTCTTTATGTGTTTATAAGGACATCTGACTTGCAGCGTGTTGCTGATTCATGCACGGCCACCAGTAAAACTTTATAGTTCTAGCTAAAGCAACACAATCTCTGCCAATCTGATAAGCATCTGGATTACTGTTCTGCACAATACTGGAGATATCAATGTTATCATCAGAATACAAGCAACCGTGAGAGTTAGTTATGTTAGATAAAAAGGCTTTCCTTAGTTTAAGGCGGGAAGTTCGAGACACTGACAGCAAAGTCCTGGCTGGACCATGAACTCTTTAATTTATGTAACTTTTATGTTTGTTTTAAAATCATAGTTTTATTTTGAAAGGATTTCAAATCTGCAGATCTTCTCACCTCCAAATTGACACCACTGACACAAAGTTTATTTTGAAGACACTACATGTATTAATTGCAATGATGAATATGTGTGTGTGCGGTGGAGTGATTATTTATCAGGATATATTCTTCGTCTCTTGCTCAGTCAGATAGAGGTGTGCAGATTTCCACAGCAGCAGGGAGGGGCCGAGGAAAGAGGAGTGGTGTAATCGCTCATAACTTTTGACAGGTGTGTGTGTGGTAGAGAGACAGACAGGAAGGGTTTTGAGGAGAGCAGGATGAGGCGGGCGCTACTCTTCTCTTTACCTGTGTTGAGGTGAGGAAGAGGAGAGCAGACTGAGGCACGGGGATGAAGGAGTGCACGGCGAGACGGGAGTATGGAGGAGAGAGGTTTGTCCGCATCTCACTGGAGGAGATGGAGAGCTACTACAGATGTGCCCAGTGCTGTCAGCAGCTGCATAGTGAGTTTTGTGAGGAGATGTGTGTGTTTGATGTGTTTGAGGCTCGTGTTGGGATGGAAATCATGGCCGTTTCTTTATAGGGGAAGAAAGACAGAAATCTAAAATCATGAAGATTTTTGGGCATCATCTATAAATGCTACGTTTTCCACATAATGATCACAGGTCTCAGATCCATTTTTCAGACTGACTTTGTCTTGAGATCTGCAGATATACTATTTTATTGACCTAAACTCTACTAATATAGCATTTTATTAACCTAAACTCTACTACTATACTGTTTTATTGACCTAAACTCTACTATTATAGCATTTTATTAACCTAAACTCTACTACTATACTGTTTTATTGACCTAAACTCTACTATTATAGTATTTTATTAACCTAAACTCTACTACTATACTGTTTTATTGACCTAAACTCTACTATTATAGTATTTTATTAACCTAAACTCTACTACTATACTGTTTTTTTAACCTAACCTAAACTAAAAAGTCCCCCAACAGCTGTAACCATAACATCCACCCTTAAAACAGTCAGCAATTCATGTCTGTTTCCTTTTCTCTGCTGTCATCTGTGCTCTTCTCTCATGAACAGAAAGCATTTACCGCAATCACAAAAGAAGAAATTCCAGGTAAATTGAAAGTAAAAATGCAATAATTTGATGCGTTCAGTGACCTTGCGAAGTCAGCACGGTAACTCCAGTTCTGTTTTCAAGGCGTTTCCACACACTTCTCTGCCCGTTTTACAAGAAGTGATTATTAAGTCCCAAAATGGCAAATTGTCTTGGAGAAAGCAATCAAGTTAATTTTCTTTTCTTTGGAGTTTGAGTCAAGCTGGGTGCTTGATAATATTATATACCGTCATACAGCTGTTCATTTAATGTTAATTTATACAACATACAGACTTATACTGACTTTGTGTCTGCCTCTGATAAATGTCTCCTGTGTACACGTGGGAAAACGAGTAATCTAGTATACTACAACATCCTTATTTACTCAGGGCGGTACAATAAAAGATGGCATAATTACCTGACAGCCTGTGTGCGTGTGTGACCGAGTATTTGTGCAGACTCTCAGGTGTCTGTAGTGTGTTTCTTGATGTGCCTGTCAGAGATGGTCCAGGTCTATTCTGGTCTGTTTCCCGTGGGCTTTGGTCCGTATTTAGAGATGTATTTTTAGCAAGAGCTATTCTATAAACGCTGTGTCACAGAGACAGGTGCTTCATCTTATTTTCCTCCTTACTGTTGCATATTCCCATTATGTGTTTGTTTAGGGATATAAAATATTGATGTTATTTATGGTTTTATAATGGTCAGCTGTTTTACTGTAACTTCCTCTGGCGTTGCTCTGAATGAGGATCCATCGTGACATCTGGTACTTCCCACCATGTGGCAAAAACTTCCTCTTTCATGGGTACTCTCATGATTTAAACCACCTTTCCCATGACATCCTGCTCGCCGTCACGCCCTTTGCTTCTCTGACACCTGCTGACCTTTTAAGATAAAACCCCTGGTCATAACCTGAGTTGTTGTTGAGTGACCCTGACCTTCATATACTCTCCTCTTGCTCATGATCATTGTTCTCATCCTGATCGGGGATTTATTGGAGGGGGATGTGAGCCGGATTTGAGCGCCATAGACACACATTTATCAGCTGGTTCAGTGCAGCAGAATCCTGCCTCCCTGCACTATTGAATTAGTTTTATTGGGTTTTATTAGAACATTAATGACTCAATAAGGACTTGCCATTCAGCTACAGGATACATGGATGAGGGTTATGTCTTGTAAAACAATAAAACACTCGTGACAGATCTGTGTGACATGCAATAAAGGTCCCGAGGCTGGGATCGAACCCGGGATGTTGCGGTTAAATGGCATGTGCTACCAAGGCGCTCCATGTGGTCGTTGTTTGTTTGACTGTCATGTGTTATGGATATCTCAGTTCCCTTTTCCAAACCAGACAGCCAGAGTTGGTGGTGATTATTACATGCATGTAAGAAGAGAGAAAGTGAGAAGTCTGTTGGATGTTTGTTTGTTTCTTTTCTGGCTAAAAAGACGATGAAATGAGAGGAAAATCCCCTGTGAATTTTCTTTTATTTCACAGAACTGATTTGAGTTTTCTGCTCATTGTTTTTTTGCTCTTATATTTCTCTTTACTGTCCTGCTTTATCACTCATTCATTGTATTTTTCTGACATTGCAGCTGGTTTTTTGAAGGCCGTAGACCGGATATTCTGTAGTTTAATTATCCAATTAAATGTTGTCTGATATATTATCACAACCTTGATTCAAACTGTCCACTTTTTTTTTCTTTTTCTACACAATATTTTATTGAATTTTAATATGATTTTCATTTTTTTCAACACTATTTTTATTGTGCATTTAACAAATTGAAGTAAGTAAATTAAATTTAAATTAAATAAATAATAAATTAAATTAAATATATAATTAATAAATAAATAAATAAAATAAAAAATTGGTGTATCTGCAGAGGTGATAATAATAATAATAATAATAATAACAATAATAAATAAAAAACGACTGTCTACTTGTTCACACCTCTTGCTGTCAGCCCATGTAACCTCGGCTGTTTGTCTCAGCCTGTGAGTCACTTCTCGATTGGTGTCTTCCTGTTTACGCTCCAGCTGGCCGATAGTGTTTGATCCAGCAGCGGAAGGAGTCAATAGTGTTTCTTCTTTGCCGACATAGACGTGGGGGGGAAAGTCTCAAATAAATAATTCAGCCGGGAGTTATTCTAGCTGTAGTCTGCACAACATCCCTCATACAGGTCTCCCTTACATCCCGTACACGTGCTGAAGTCTGCTCCGCATCCCATGTAAACACACACAGATGTCATTAAATATGTTTAACTCATCAGTAGCGATGACACCTACATACAACGCATTTGTAAAATACACAAAATGTGTCTTAAACCAGCTCATTAATGACAATTTAGTTGTACTCTAAAATGTAAGCGCTCAGGGTGGAACTGTAAATCGGCCACCCGTGGGTGAAACGGGTTGCTGTGAGAAGATAAATCAGCACAGACAGGAAACGAACCATTATAAACCCTCTGGCTTTTCCTGTCCCACAGCCAACGTGCTCTATCATCTAAATCTGACAGTAGGTAAACACACACACACACACAGTCAGTGTACACTGTGACGCCACTCGAACGGACCTCCGTTGTCACATTCAGGTCTTTTTAAATCCCTTCGGCTCAAACTCTGTCGAATCCCTTCATTTATTGATAATCTTATCTCTGACTAGACTGAGAGATTCACCCTTAATCTAACTCTTAATCTCACACATCCATTGTTTTTCATCTCCCCACGCCTAATCTCAGTCCTTCTATCATTTCTACCACCATAACCCCATATTTTAGTCCATATTCACTTCAAATTGATGATGAAAACATTACGTTTGAGCAGAGAAACAGCCAGGATTAAGCATGTGTCCCATTTCAACTTTATCTTCAATGGATGTCTGGACTGATCTTATCTCTGATATACCATAGGTAGATGTTAATATGCACTTGATTCATCTGGGCTGGCACATAATCCTCTTTGTACAAGTTGATAAAAATGACTATTTTGTGTACTTTATGTTGAGACTGACGGCTTGATGAGAATTCAAGACACCACGCAGACAGATTAAGTGAGTGAGGGGTTTCCCTGCCTGTGTGTTTGTGTTCATGCATGTGAGCATGGATCATCCCCTTTGTGCTGGTCAGCAGGATCATAGAAGCGGTCTGACGATGAGTGATAAAACTGATATTACAGTGCAAGAAAAAACATTATTTTAGTTCTAAAGCATCAACGCATTACGTTTAATGAGGTATTATCAACTCAAATTAAAGTTATTTCCAGTGAAGCGCTAACTCTAGAGTACACCAACCAGGCTGTCCTGTCTGTTGCGATCCGCCACGGTGAAAAGGCAAACAGCCACACCTTCGTGACATATGCTAGTTGCAACAATTCATCGAGAGACAAAGGTTTGGGCAGGACAAGAAGATACAATTTCTTAGTGTCATCATGGGTTTAGAAAGTAGGACTGATGGCCTCATGAAAAATCCAATGTGAGGAGTTACTGTATTCTTTAGAGCAGGTAAGATGACAGTTTAAAAATGTGTGTTTTCCTCAGCAGGGCAGCATTTTATGAACTGAGCTCCTATATGGGGTCTATTCACACCATACAGTCCAACGTCTCACTGCTTCTGTGCGGCACACTGGGTCCCCCTGCTGTCTCCATTGGCTTTGTGTGTGTGTGTGTGTGTGTGAGAGAGTGTGGGAAAAGCAGAGAGAAAGAGGCCTTCGTTCTGGCACCAACACATCAGTACGCACTAAAATGACTAATTTTATTTCACTACTCCGGCAGCTTGGTGCGTTCAAATGTTGGTTGGAATCTGGGATATCTCACACTTGAAAGTTTATTCACTGTAGATGAGCTCAGGACAAATGTGATTTTAGTAGCGTCTTTCACTAAAAAGGCTATGAACATAACTCTTTCATGACTCTGCTAATAGATTACATCCACGTCTGTGAAATGCATTGAGCCTAATGGCTGAAAAACACATTCAGAGACCTAATAAATTATGCTATGCTTTAAAAAAAGGTATGGTAAAATCAATTAACATAGATTACTGAGAAGTGTTTGATATCTACTGGTTTCTCTCTTTCATTACTGCCAAGATCAGGATGGAAACTTCATACTATAGTGCTATAAATACATTTTTAATTTCACTTTTATTTTATTTTATTTTATTTTATTTTGTTTTGTTTTGTTTTATTTTATTAAGAATTTATTAATTTATCATTTATTATTATTTTATCATTTTTATTTGTTCATTTATTTATTTATTATTTTTCTATTATTATTATTATTATTATTAATAAAAAAATTCTCCTCCCCTGTTTTTGAATATTTTGTTGCCATTTTTCTTAAGAAAACAACAATAAAAAGCATGAATCAAATACTGCTTAATGTACATAACAAATAAGTCATGGAAGCAAACTAGACAGATTATACATGGGAATGATGATAATGAATTATTATGAATTAGCAGTTACTGTCACTGCAGAGTGCTGAAGCCTTTGAGTGAAAACAGTGTGACATGTGAAACTGGAGGCGGACCATGTGAAACTCCGCCTCGCTGGCTGGTACAGACTGGGAGGGGGGAGTGTGTGTGTGTGAGTGTGTATGAGTGTGTGTCCACTGACAGCTCAGTAAGCGGCTGAAGTCCTCGGCTGTGGCGGAATGGGCTGCCTGAACTTCCACCGGGATGTGCTCTGACAGACTATGCGGCTGTGTGTGAATGTGTTTTAACAGTGTGTGTGTGTGTCTACATGTGTATACACATGTACCGGCTAAACAATGGCTCTGAACCGAGTGTCTCTACTCTGCCACGATATCACCAGGCTGTGGCTGCAGCTGAAGATGATGACAGGTAGAGTGACTGTGTGACTGAGGAAGAACTGGACTGATCATTTCTTATTAGAGTGTGTTTGTTTCTTGTGTGTGAATAAGGTTTATATATATATAGAGAGAGAGAGATAAGAGTATGAGAATTCTGCAGGTGTTTTCCTCTGCGTGTGTGTGTGTGTGTGTGTGTGTGTGCAGCGTATGCACTGACTTATTGTAGGGTGTTTTTGTGTGTGTTTTGTGTGTTCTTCTCCTGATCCAGCTGTTATCATGTGCAACTTCAAGGTTAAGTTTTACTAACTAAACTTAATGTATGATGCAGGTGTTCCTTTGCTTTCTCGTGGTTCTCAGTCACCCATTACAACCATGGAACGTACCACTTTCTTGCTATTTTTTTAATTATTTTTTAATACTTTTACTGCAATCAACTTATGAAATAGTACATCCACAAAATGTCCAATATATATCTGCAATTATTACTATTATTTCTGTATTTTTTTACACCCAGTGATACAAACAGAGGAAGAGAAAAAGAAAGAAAAATCAATATAAATAACAAATAATATAAATAATAAATATAAAAAAATAAATTACATTTAAATTTAAAAAAAAATTAAGTAAATTTTAAATAAAAACTTTTTAGGTATTTATTTATTTTAATACTTTTATTGCAGTCAACTCATGAAATAGTACATATTTTTACAATTATTACTATTATTTTTGTATTGCAGACACCCAGGGATATAAATAGAACAAGAGAACAAGAAAGAAAAATACATATAAAAAACAAATAAAATATATAATAAGTAGATAAATATGTAAAATAAAATAAATATCTATTTTTTAAAATGTATACAATACAAATATTTTCTCTATTATATCTTAACTTGAATTTCTATTACTGAAAAAGAAAACAACAAAGAAAATAAATAATACATTAAAAAAATAAATAAGAAATAAATATATAAATAAATTTAATAAAGAAAAATTAGGTATTATATTCTAATTTGAATCTCTATAACCGAACTGTCTACCAGAGAGACAAGTCTATTTTTCAACTCATTCATAGCGCACACTGAAGTCATCACTGCTCTGTAACAAATCTTGTTACAAGCTTTGTTGAACAGATGTTAAAAGCAGTTTATAAATGGTTCTCGGTACGAATGAGCTAAATGAATGAACATGACCTGACTTTGTTACCCACATTGATTTCGTCTCATTGCCCAAAGATGCTTCTCCTGCTGAAGGCATCACCATCCATCAGACGCTTACATAATGACCCCAACGTAAAGTGGTCCTCGGGGGCACAACTGTGTGTTGAGCTGTGTGTTAACGTGGGGTTTGTCCATGCCGTCAGTACAGTACGCAACAGAGCACGCTGACAGCATGTTAATCACATCGGTCCCATTAACACAGTGTGTTTCCTCCTGTCAGTTGGGACAAAACCCTTTTGAGAGTTTGAACGTCAACATCTCCTCCCCCTTATTTCCACTCTCAGTCATGTGTGTGTGTTCACTGGCTATCTATCCAGTTTCTGTTTGCTCTGATGTGCAATAATGATTAATAATAATCCATAGAGATCTTGCTTTTCTTGGCCCTCTGCAGGCTTTTTCAGGTGTGTGTGTGTGTGTTTGGTGTTGCTGTGCAGAGAGAGTGTTTGCTCTGCTGGCAGATGGACGGAGGTTATCTCATGAGCATGTGCAGCCTGCTCACAGACAGTCAGTACCAAGGTATCAACCTGTTCCGTCGCTGCTTTTTGCCAAATCAAGATTAGAAGTTGACAAGTCTCAGCTAAACTCCCTTAATGCAATCTGGGATGTGGCTCCATGTGTGTGTTTCTCAGAGCATTTATAAAATGACCTGTTTGCATTGGATTTAGCAGCAGCTGGTGTAATGTACCTTCCAGTCAAGTGTATTTATATGTCCTCAGGAGTTCTTCACAGCAAACAGTCACAAGAGAATCGACTCAAAAACAGGAGAACATAATCAATAAACTCAATGCGGAGCTGGATTAGATTAAGTGGATGGGATGAATCTTTAATGATCCCTGAGGGCGGGTAGGATGATGGCAACAACAAGACACAACAAATCAAACATATTGATTTTTGAAAGAAGCAACATATTTATCAGGCTAATACACATATATATTACCTCTAATCCATTTCCTTTTAGTATCCTGCTTTTCTAAAGTGAGGAGATTTACAAGAGACTGATTGAAAATGGGAAAAACTTGATGATGCATCATAACTTTTAGTCCCTATAAGCTCCCTTAAGGGGACATAAGCATTTTTATTAGGGCTGTCAATCGATTAAAATATTTAATTGCGATTAATTGCACATTAACAACAGAAAACAATGACAAATATTGTCCAGAAACCCTCACAGGTACTGCATTTAGCATTAAAAATATGCTCAAATCATAACAAACTGCAGCCCAACAGGCAACAACAGCTGTCAGTGTGCTGACTTGACCTCCGAAAGATCGAATGCGTTAAAGAACTTACTGGCTGGCTAACTATAAAATTGACGGAATGCCTCTTTAACATTGGTCACGATGAAGTCATTCTGCATTATGTACATTGTCCTCGGGTTAAAACGATGCAAACACACCTTAAAACTAGTTGAAATGAACTAAAGTTGCTCTCTTCAAAGCTGTACTGTCTGCCAGACCCTGGGGCAGTGTCAGGTCTTCTTTTCATCGTGTCCTACATTCAAGCTTTGAAGAGAAGGATCACTTTCTGTGGAGGATTGCTGACCTTTTCATTATGACCTACTCAACTCCGGCACAGATACAATTTAATATCAACTGATCAAATGTCTGTGCTGCCAAGATCGGATCAGCTTACTCTCCTGCACGAATATTATTATTCAAAATGTCATCCCCAAAACATCCTAAAGTGAATCCAGTACACCTTCAGTGACCTTTTTCAGACTATCATAGAAGTCTTCCAGTGCATGATGTCATTGTGTAAAAGAGTAGTGTCAGGTTTTTCCTACAGCTGCGAGTTTTCTTTTAGGGGCAAGTAAAAACACAGACCTCCTGGATTCTTTACTTATTCGCTGCCTCCCTCTTATTCTCTCTGTCATTTCCTAGTTTTCCTCACCCTCTCTGTCTTCCTCACTTCTCATGTTCGTCTTTGTTCTCTGTGTGTGTAGTGTAATGACTGGTGTGGCCCGAGGCAGCTAAAAAAGGCTGCTGTGTTTTTACTCTAATGGTGGAGGGAGAGAGGAAAGGGAGGAGGACCTGGAGTCAAAGCCACAAGATTGCCAGTACATGCTTTTGTAGTTTTAGTGAGTTGCACCGCATATGTGTTGACAACTCACAGTGTTTAGGAGCTACTTGATTCACAAATTCACACAAGACTACAGGTCTGTTGTTGTCATTTTTAGGATAACTTAAAGCAAGAGTTTGACATTTTCACAACCAGTGGAAACTCCAGAAAGTAACTGCTCCCAATCAAGAAATAGTCCGACACATAAAACCACAATTTGTCATTTTTAGATGACAGTTTTTATATGGATTAAACAAAAAAACATACTATATAACGTATTAATTAGTGACCTTTTAAAGGTGCTTGGTAGCTGTTTGCTCTTGCTTCCAGTCATATGCTAAGCTAAGCTTGCCGGCTGCCGGCTGTAGCTTCAGAGTGGTATCGAATATGCACTAAAAGGCACACACCGGCCTGCCCGGCGATGTCAACAAAGCACAGAGAAGCTCTGATTACAATACACACAGAGGGAGAGAGACTTCATTCTCTGCTCAGGTAGACATTACTCATCTATATCTTTACATAGCAAATAGTTGTTTGCTGCTATATTAACGCTGTGGATATCGTATAGAGCACCTTTTAATATTTAGTTTCACTTTGAGACCATGTAAAAGTTGTTGTATTTGTGCTAAATAGCGAGAGCAACATCGCATGAGAGGCCAGATAAATGGCTAAACCAAGCATGTTGCATTTTTTTTTTTTTTTTTTATGTGACAATGGGGAGCAGTAAAAACTACTTAAGTATTTTGTTAATGCAAGTCATGTGTATGTGCTCTGAGGAAGCCCAATTCCATCCCAGGTAATGAAATCTCAGCTAATTGGTAGTTTTTGCATCCGATTTGCTTGATCGTTGGATGGGAGCTCAGCCTCCGAGTGGTTGTGTGTCTGTGTGCGTGTGTGTGTGTGTTGTGACGGCAGCGCAGACTGCAGACAGTGGGACAGTAGTGTGTTGTTTTGCTAAGATGATGATGCCACCATCTATTCAGTAAATCAGGGCCCACTGCCAGTGACGGAGTCAGGCCTGAAGCCATTGTTCTTGATTTGTAACCGTCGCTGAATGAAGAGCGCATCACTTTCAGCTTCTTGGCCTCACCAAGACGTATACATGTAGGATGAAGCATTACAGCATAAAAATAATAGGACTCAAACAAGAAAACTGGTATTCATAGTTATATGCATCCTCGAACTGGGGTCATTAAGTGCAAATAAAAGTGAAATTATTCTGGAGTGTCCTCAGTGGGGTGTCCCCTGACCATCACGTGACCATCAGTAATATTTTAATGTTTGTCCGCCTGCTGTTTCTCCTGATCCACGCTAATTCGAGCTTTAGGTTTGGGTATGGGCGCCACACACACACACTCCAGGCCTCTGTTGCTCCTGTGACCCAGTTGTTGTTTGGCATGGTGTGTGTGTGTGCTCCTGTCCTATATATGTGTGTGTGGGTGTGTGTCAGATACCCCACAGCATTGACAGATGGGACTTTGGTAAACCCTGACTATAATGCCAGATAATAGAGCTCAGATTCCCTCACACACGTGTACACACACACAGCTGCAGAGCGGCTGGCAAATCCCTGCTTCCCTATATGCAAATACACACAATGCAGCTGACCATCTCTCTGCTGGCATGTGATACCAATGTATTTAACCCCGCTGCCACACCCTGACCACACACACACACTCATACCTCGTTTCTCCAACCTAGAGCCTTCAAGTCTGCATTCCGAGTTGGTCCTTTCCATTTGGTGCATACCAGAGCAGCAGATGGAGGTCTTAGTGACGCCTAAGTGCTGGACGTCCGTCTTATGAATGACTTGAGCGTCGACTTTTTTAATGGCCTATCATCAGGCAGGATCAATAGCTCATAGGACATACTGTAGATCACAGTTTACTGCTGTTGCGCTCACATTATAGCCTGGAATATCGGGATTGGGGATGCACCAAATAATAAATTGTACACCAGCAACTTGGTAAAAACAATCTTCAAAATTAACAGGAATTACAATTCAAGTATATAATGTTTATAGTATATAAACATTAATATTGTCACCGATATCCGATCCAGTATCGGTGCATCCCTAATTGAGATATATACTAATAATTATCATTTTATGCAGCAATATCTTCTTGATTTTAGCTGAGAAGTTACTGAAATATGGCTACAGTGTTGCAGCTACAGCATCCAAAACTTACTTTAAAGTGGGAAATTAGTATTTATGTATGGTGCACATTGAAAAAGTTACTTTAATTGTAGGGCTGGGTTATTGATACAGGGGTTGCGATTCAATATATTGCAATATATTGTAATGTTTGACTGTAAGCAAGGTGATATACTGAGATTTTTTAAATCTAATTTGATGAAAATAGTATAAAGAACCACATATGTATAAAATCTGAGTAAAAAAAGTTATTTTTTATGCAATCAGAACAGTGGGATTTGCATTTATCATAGTAACGTCCAACATCATAGTACTTTAAGAGGGTGCATGTCTTTGCAAATGAAATATAGTATTGACTGAGTTCATCTTTGCATGTAAATTATTCATTAATAATTGTGTAAAGGTGATTGCATTCACAAAAAAGGAGCGCTGTATCCCGTCATTATAGTAATTCCTCTATCAATTTCAGTTTTGTAACTGCAACCTCAGTGCACTAGACTACATTTTATATGTAGAGAGCTTGACCCCAGCAACAAATCATACTGCCATTAAAGGACCCTGATGAGAGATGTCCTCAATATCTGCATTGTGTGTGTATGTCTGTCTCTGCATGTCTGACGTTGTCTCTGTGTGTCGGTGCACCTCCGTGTCCGACCATGTCATGCTTGTTTTTGTTTGCATAGTCCTCAGCCAGGGTCCCGTGAGTGTGCATGTGTGTTTGAGTGAACATCAGACAGCCCTCCAGCTTCCTGTGGCTTTGAACTTTGACCAGCGCACCAGCCACTTGCAGCCATTAACCAGCACAGAACAGCTGGCTGCCATCTTTGAGCCGACTGTGTGTGTTGAGCAATGAAGACCTGTAGGAACTTGACTGCGGAACAAAGAGAGGACAGTAATAGACAATGCTTTGCGTGTGTGTAATGGACCGTAACTTCATGAGACTAAATTGGGCTGCTGCCTCTCTTTCACCTCGGAGGACTGACCTAACCAAGAGTGTGTTTCACAAATTGAGTTTTTACAAATTACATTGTGAAGGAGTGTTAGCGCTAATGAAATCCACACACATATACACAGAGTGTTATTGTTAATTGTGTAGGTGTGAGAGACTGTGTTCTGCTTGTATTTCCGACCATAGTGCAGTTTGAAGGCCAAAACTTAACATGATTTAGTGAGACCAACACTGGCCTCATGATTTCAGCATACTGATCCATTAGTTTAACCCTACATTTTTGAGGCTGGCAGGACAGGAAGAGCCAAAGAAAGCTGGTTAAAAAACTGTTTTCTAGACAGTTATTACACGGCAGTGTTGAATACTCCATTCTGATTGATCAATCACGGTGTTCTGCGGTTTGTTATTTCTCTATAACAGACCGTTGCTATGTATAGCAGACCGTTGCTATGTATAACAGACCGTTGCTATGGGTGCAGCTCTGATGTCAGACTCTGGAGGACCGTTTTTGTGTCAAAATATTGATTTCTTAAGTAAGTAGTCGTGTAATAAGCGGGATAATGTACAGCTAGCGGGTCATTGTTGTGAAAGAATCCGCTTCAGGGCGATGCTGCACTCCAGTTGACCCTGACGCGGGGATTCTTTCACAACTATGACCAGCTCGCTGTACATTATCCCTTACATATTTCATGTTTCACATAATAAGATATAGCTTGCGCATCATTTTAAAAATACCCTTGTGAAGATACGGGTATCATATGAAACTGCAAAACCTAATGAATCCATTGGTACCAACCATGTTGTACTAGCTTGTCCCAAAGGAGGCTAAATAACGCTCCAAACCTGCACTACATTTGTTGAGGATAAACTGCCATGGTCATTTTCAAAGGGGTCCCTTGACCTCTGACCTCCAGATATGTGAATGTAAATGGGTTCTATGGGTACCCACGACTCTCCTCTTTACAGACATGCCCACTTTATGATAATCACATGCAGTTTGGGGCAAGTCATAGTCAAGTCAGCACACTGACACACTGACAGCTGTTGTTGTCTGTTGGGCTGCAGTTTGCCATGTTATGAGTTGAGCATATCTTTTATGCTAAATGCAGTACCTGTGAGGGTTTCTGGACAACATTTGTATTGTTTTGTGTTGTTAATTGATTTCCAATAATAAATATATACATAGATTTGCATAAAGCAGCATATTTGTCCACTCCCATGTTAATAAGAGTATTAAATACTTGACAAATC
>CAKAOI010020480.1:553-18182 GCA_916701655.1 Sebastiscus albofasciatus
TATTTTAATGGAGCTTCCCGGCAAAAAGTATTTCACACGTTTGTACCTGTACAACCGGCGTGACAATAAACATCTTGAATCTTGAATCTTGAATCAATGCTATGAATTGTGGGTAATTCCCTCAGGCAAAGTCTGCAGAACTGCAGACTTACGGAAAGGGCGCATAAAAGGTTTAAAATGTCTGCGAGAGAGCTGTCATGCGTCACTTGACAATTTGACAGTAGGGTCGCCCTATCACTCGTGGATTTAGCGGGAATGTGCCTTAAAGTCCTTAAAGGTTTGGGCCTGTGTCTCCTAGCAACACTGGGTCTCAAATGTCAGTCAACAGCTGCCATGGGAAACGCCCGAACCCGAGGCTTGAATCTGTTAACACTGTTTCCACAAATTGTCCATCCTCTTTTGAAAAGTGGAAACGAATAGCTATCATAGTTTATATATCCTCATACAAAAAGTGAGGAGAAGTCAAAATTCAGTTTGCCTTTAACTAGCTCTCCGGTAATGCTTTATGCACTGGTCATGTATAGGCCTACAGGGTTGACAAGGCTACTGATAAAAACTGTAGCATGCAACCTTACCAAATATGACCCACCTTTGTGCCACCTTTGTGCTGTTTATTCAGCTCCTGTAGTCCTTAAATGTTTTCGTATACACTCTTTTTATCCTATCTTAGGAACACTCCTGTATCCCCGCTGAGAAAAACATCCAGGCTACCCCATCGTGACTCAGAAATATGTCTGAAAATGAATGAAATGGATTGATGTATTTTCTTAATTTACTTAATGTATTGTTCCAACAAAGGACAAAGGAGGTTTAATGGTTTTAGTGGAGAGTGATTAAAATATGGAGAGGGTGATTATAATAGGACAGAAAGGGAAATGAGAAAGGGAAGTGAGAGATATCAAGGATGAATGAGGGATGATGGCGATGCACTGGAGCAAGAGACGGAAATCTCAGGAAGGAAGCATGGAAATGAATGGTGGTCTGTTGTTTGCCCATTGGTCTGCAGCTAGCTCTGTCAGGGGCACAGATGACCCAAAACCAGAAACTCTCCCTGCTGTCGTCCACCTCCAGAGACCTCCATGGCACTGACCTAATTCAGACTGATTGATCTTCTTCCAAGCCCTCAAATGTGACCTCTCAGCCGCTTTCCTCTACCTCACAACTACAAATCTGGACTGGAAACTTTCATTTCTGAGGGTGTTGATGTTTTTAATTGATCTGTTATGCCTATCATTTATTTACATAGATGCATATTATATAGATGTAGAAAAGTCAACAAATCTGCCTGACTACTATTATTGTATTACTGCTTTTTTTGTGGTGCTTTTGCTTGACAGTGAGAAAGCAGTTTAATATCAAAAGAATAGAAAGATACAGAAAGGAGAATAGCAGTGTTTCGAAAATTGTACGATCAGGCAGTGTTATTGTTTAACAAGGTTAAATGCGCTGAAAAGCATCTCAGGAACTGCTGTTATAGCCCGTTTCTGAGAGGAAAATGTTTTGTTTACTTTTCTGAAGAATTTGTGCCATACCGTGCACAGGATGTGTCTGATGGTACTTCACTTAATCGTTTGATGATCCAACTCGAAGTAGTAAATGTGCGATTTTTTGTTTTCTCTCTCCTTGCACAAATTCTGGTCATAATAATATCACAGTACAATATTAAAAAGGTCTTCCCTTATCTACTTCACGAGTCTTTTTAGTTGTCACTTCCTCTGTGTGATTGATATGAGGTTCACCAACAATTAAGCCTGTTAATTGTTTCAATTTATCGCCATTGTTGAACCCATCCAAATGAGTTTGGAAAAATCTGAACAAGGTGAACATGATGTGTTGATTTTTGTGTGAAAATATGCTAGAAAAACATGGGAAATACATTGGTATCAACTATTAACTTGTCGGGAAGGAGGCTAAATAACACTCCAAAGTTGGGTTAAATTCTGGTGAGGGAAAACTGGCATGGGTACCCACAAGTCTCCCCTTTACAGACATGTCCACTTTATGATAATCACATGCAGTTTTTGCATGCGGTATAAAAGTGTTATTTTTGCCTATACTCTAAAAAATGGTGTATTTGAATATTCTGCATACTGTGGTCCCTAAACAGTCTTGAAATTGCATAAATTGGGTACGTCTGGAAAGCCGTGGATCCAATTAATTGAATTGTCACCATGGATGTATAAAGACAACTGGACACAGCGTTGGAGGTGGGGCCCCGTTCATTCCTATGAATTTGCTCAGTGGCGCATGAAGCCAAAATGGCTCAACTTCAAGTGGAAAAGTACCCGGATCTTCCAGCGATCTTCCGCATCTATTGGGCCCATAGAGCAGGCGCAGTAGCGTCCAAACAGTGACATTTTTCGGTCACAGGGTCACAGCCGCCACGGTGTTGTCGCACATCGCTAACTCTGCCTCCCAGACCTCAATCCAGCCTTGGTCTGAGTCTCATTCACATGAACGGAGGAAGGAAAATAACTCTGGATTCGGCTATTAGTGCATTTTACAGCCTTTAAGGACCTAATGGTTTAAATAAGGGTTATTCAAGTGTTCATACTGGGAAGTTGATTCACATCAAAAAAAAATTGTCCGCTGAGTTACAGACGTGTCTTTCCCAATGTAAGTCTATGGGAAAAAGTAATTTTGGGCCCAATGGCATCACATGATGGACACAGAAGTTGTAGTACTGCCGTTTGGCCACTACAAAAATTGGCATCAACGACTGGCGCTCTTCCTATATTGTCACCTGGCGCCTGAATTTTGTGTATTCCTTTAAATGAATAAAGACATTTCCAACATAACTTGATGCAGAAAAGGCAGAAAGTGTGTAACGCTCAAAAATGTCCTGGGGGAGGACCCCCAGACCCACCGCTTAATATATGTCCCTCCCAATTTTGAAACGAAACCTATGCCTGATCCTAGAATCGCCCCTGCTTGTCACTGTTAAACCATGTTACAGATGCAGAAGAAGTAAATACGCAGCAGTAAGATGAAAAACACTGTACACATTAATTAGAAAGTTTTTCACTGTTTAACATTGCTGTCATTAGTATTATTGCTATTGCCATCATTGCTATCATTTCCAGCAGCAGCAGCAGCATCCACAGCTGCATCGTCATTATCATCACTAATGGCATCGTCATTGTCTTCATCAGGTGAGTAAACAGCTGTGATTGCTGAGCACCACACAGCATAAATTCTGCAACTAGATCCGAAACCCAGATGGAATGCAACTCCATCCATCCATCCATCTATCTAGAAAGGGAAATCACTGGAGGCCTCATACCAGCCTCTGTAGCCCTCTTCTGTCCAGGCAGCTTCTCAGTGAGTTAGACTGAGTGGCCCTGCTCCAGCATGTTGAATAATGAATTAGAGGCTGATATCCTGTGACGGAGACTGGGAGAGAGCACTTCCTCCCTGGGCCAGAGTGGGGCTTGAATACCCGTGAATAATACATGGCCAAAAGTGGGTCTGTTGAAATGACTCAATACTGGGAGTCAAGTGCGAGATTATCTTTCCACGGTTATGAAAATATTGCAGCCCTGGTAACACAATAGGAGAGGTGAGAAGATGATTGTAAGAAGCAGACTCACAGTTGCTGTTCTGTGTGAACAATTTGTTAGCAAATTGAAATTTCAGAAGTTGCTTCTGAAACTGCCTGCCCTAAAGTGTCTCTGCTTGAGCCTTGTTTAGTCATGTATTGTAGAGAGATCATATGATATTGATCCAGACTAAAAAGTCTAGTGAAAGCCTTCTTGAAAAAGAAGAAAATGAAGGCTATTTGACCAAGAAGTGTGCCTCTGTTCAGCATGGCACGAGTCAATTTGCAGTTGTTTCTCAGTCTTTCCTTTTTTCCGTGTTTCATCATGGGATTCTGGTTACATGAATGTGGAAAACTACTAATCATGGCACCTGTCTTTTCAAACAAAAATAAATCCTCCCTGACAGAATTATGATATATTTACTTATCTTTATCCAGTTGTCAATTTACACATTCAGAAATGGATTCTCGGCCTCCCACAAGACTAACCGGGGGCCCCCCCTGGCTCTCCCTGGGCCAAGTCAGCCTCCAAGAAAGCTGGAAACCGCAGGCTCCCGCTCAGACCCAGCTCTCCCAGCTAACCGCTAATCCATGTGTTTGATACATTAGACGCTCTGCTTGGCTTTGTTCTGCAGGGATGTGCTGTCCCTTCTCCTGCCAAGTCTCCCTCTCTCCCTCGACTATCTCTCTTTGCTTGTGCGCTCTCTTGCTCCTTGCTGCAGTCCAGAGGATTATGCCGGAGTCCATGGGATTTATCTAATTGTGTTTAATTAGGGCCGGGTCAGGCCAGAGTCACAAAGCTCATGCGGTTGGATTCGAGGAAGCAGATACTGTGGAGTAACCCCTCCAGATCCGAAGCTGGCAGGTGGGCCTGAGTAAGGTGAGAGAAAGAGAGACGAAAGGGAGGATAAATAAATAGACTGCGAGTGAGGAGAAAGAGAGGGCAGAGAGAGGTGGAAGAGGCGACAACGGTGTATGTGTTGGATTCCCCCAAGGAGAAATCGATTGCCACGCGCCTCGCTGTTCCCCAGACCTCTGCTCCTCCATGCTTCTCTCCATGACACCATGCTGCGGGGAGCCGTAACTCACCGTGCCCTTGGTCGGGGCTTAAGCAGATTGTGGGTCAGGAAGTCTTCCCTTTGGCATGATGCACTGTATCCCTGCTAAAATAAATTCTCCGCTGAAGAGCATTAAATTAACAGCAAGCGGCCTCTTGCACTTGTCTGCTGAGGACTACCAAGGGCTTAGAGGAAGACAAAGGCACTGAGGGGGTGCAAAAAGAAAGCGCCAGTTTCTTTGATTTTCATCGACTAAAGACCTCCAAGTCTACTGAGAGCATTTAACACTCACTATGTCTGGGTTACTTTGATGCTATGTTATCACATTCAGTCTTACTGTCACACATACAGTGCGTACATACAGAAAAACAACATGTGACCGTTCACTTGGTCCACTACATCACCCAGTGTAAGACTGATCTAAGATGTAACCATAGGAACTGAATCAAGTGCTTAATGACTCTCATCTCTCATCAAAGGAGAGGCACACACATATTTTTTTCCCCTTCCAATAATTCAGTGAAATGCTGTTGATATTGGAGTACACCACATGTAAAAATCCAGCAATGCATCAAGGAAAAATGTTTATCCTTGTAAAGGAGCTGTCATGTTAAATCTCCCGAGCGTTTTCCCCCCGTTGCAGACAAAATGAATCTGGTCGCCTCATAATGAGCCCTTATTATGGCATTGTGTTTACGTTGGGCGAAGCAAATTGTTATTCCTGTGGGGAGGGCTGGAAAAAAAAAAACGTGTATGTAATTTGTGTACCACGGCATTGTCATCAGGAGTAACTGTAAAAGCTGGCGGCCTCTGAAATGCGAGCTGTTGACACACACACATAAACACACACACACGCACAAAAAAAAAGTATGCAATAGCAAAGCCACACAAAAAGGAGTTCTGGGGCTCATAAAAGCTGATGGATTGGCAGTTGTAAATGCTGCTGCTTGCTGTTGTCTTGATTCACTTCATCACATTGTGATCTAAGACGTTATGAGACAACCACCCCAGCTGACTCTATATAGTGTTTTTTCTTCCCTCTGTGCGTAAATGTGTGTGCAAGAGCGAGACAGAGTGTTTATTATGTTAAAAATACTGACAATCATTTTCAAGCTTAAGGTTCAGAAATCGGATTTTGGACATGTTGGAAACGTCTACCAAAAGGTCCAAGATAGCCTCTACATAATAGCACATGTCAGCGCCCCTATTAGATACAATTTCAGCACGCTAAATTGCTCAATCCAAATAAGTGCCACGGACTAACCATACTTTATAACCCTATGATTCCCCGGTGTCCGTCATAACCATTGTGTTGATTCAGCGAGAGAGACAGATGGCCAATGACGGCCAATGCTATCAACCTCAATTGACTCCAAAAGCCCACAATTACTCGCTACCTCTTAATCGCAATGACCCATAACAGTATCCGAGGCACTCCACTGGGCTGCGAGAAGGTTCACCGTACAATTATTCAAATCGCAGCTGAATAAGAGCAATGGATGGAATTGTTGGAATTGAGTAATTATAGGAGAAGCCAACGGTGGCTCAAAATGCCACAAGGCGAGCGATTAAGTAATAGCCTTGTATCCACGGTAACCTTTCTGAAGTAAAGTAATGTCTGTATAATGTGGCCACACCTGATCGGAAAGAGAGGGCAGAGACGATGTCCAACAGGAGACTATGAGAACATTTTACTGCAGGATATATTTCCATGGTGCATGGTATATCTACACATTCAGTCAGTTTTAAAGAGGACCTATTATGCCTTTGTTGTTTTACCCCTTTCCTTCAGTGTATTGCATAGTTTTTTGTGCATGTAAAAGGTCTGCAAAGTTATAAAGCCCAAAGTCCATGCCAAAGCGAGTCAAACTCCCCCACAGAATCACTGCTCCTGAACGGCCTGAAACACCTTGTTGAAGTCCTGCCTTTTCTTCTGTAACGTGGCGATGTCACCAAGTAACACATTTGCATAATACTTGTCTAGCAGCTAGTTTGGCACGCCCTCAAACAAAACTAGTTAGAGTGGAGCTGGAGTGGAGTCCGAAGAGTTTGATTCGATTGATCAATCACAACAGTGCGCCAGCTGACCAATCAGAGCAGACTGGGCTTTTCGAGAGGGCGGGGCAGGAGCTCAAACAGAGCGTTTCAGACAGAGGATGAAAAGAAGTGCTGCAGCACAGCTGGTATGAGAAAAATAAATATTTTTTTAACATTAAAGCATGTAAATATGCACTTGAAAATAAGCATAATAGGTCCCCTTTAATTTCAGACAAGCTGAGAGAGCCACTAAGCTGGTTTTATGGAAATGTTGCGCCTCCGGTTCCTTACATATAGGCACTACGATTTCTGTACAACTTGCCCTTACGTCGATGTTTTTGATCCCAAAGAAATAGCTACCATCAGAAAAAGCTTTTTTTCTGGACTTCCCTGACACCTGCATGTATCCTATCATAAAGAAGAAATGGGGAAACGTCAGTGTGAGGTCTCGTCACATGGAACCATAGATGGAGAAAATGAATAAAACTTTATTATTCATCACAAGGTTGGCAGGGCGAGCTACTGAACACAATATATCCATTTTCGTCGTCCTAACAAGTCAGTCTTCTGTCATCCCCAGCATTAAGAATTGAGCTCTACTGTATATCATCCCTAGTTCAAATCTCTGCATCCTCAGGACAACACTCACTTGATTTGAACTTTTGTAGCATATGAGGAGGATTTTTTTCATGTGTGTGGACATCGACTGTAAAAACACAAGTTTATAATTAACGTACTTTGTGTTTGAATTGTAAAAACACAATTTAACATGTTTTATTTACATTGTACACCACTGGATGGTTATGTAGTCCTATTTTGATGTCAGACATTTGATAAAAGAAGAATAGATTAGAGCTATAAATCATATGTTATCACTGGGCCTGGGTGTACATTTGATATGTAAAAGAAAATAAAAGAAATCAAGAACACTGTGTGCTACAACATTAAGTTTAACTGAGGACCAGTGAGAAACGTGGGCAAGATATGGCCAACTTTCCACTGCCCTCATGGGGTTCTCAGTGAACCAGGCATCTAGATTGACAAAAGGGTGCAAGATAATTGTAGTCTCCACAGAAATTAATGTTTATTTAAATCTAAGTCATCTTTCCAGTTTGAAAATTAGAAAATGCAAAATACAAATTATGTTCTTCAGAATACATGTGGCCCTGGCCATGTATTTTGTACATTTCATCTATAGTGACTGATTCTAAATAACGCATACTCATGGCAATTAAACTTTCATGTAAATCTTAACCTAAATATCAGGATAACAGGAGAAATAAGAAGAGAGCGTTGTGATGCAACAATGCAGCAACTTAAAATTGGATACAAGAAGTGAAACTGTTGTTTTCTGTGCATAACCTTTGTAGACTCCTACTATGAAATATTGCTGTATTGTCCTGACTGCATGAAGTGAAAGTGGGACACAGCCAGACTTAAATTAGAGAGAGGCACAGCAGTTGCATGTGTGCACATAACATTGAGGCTGGTTGCCTAGTCACAGCGGAACACAGCGCTGCATCCCGGTCCCAGAGAGTGGACTGGAGATGCTGACTCAGCCAAATCCCTCAGCTGCGGGCTACAATTGGCCCCCAGGAGCACAATGTCTGACCCACATAGCTCGACGCCATACAGCACCAGCATACATTAAGTTTCACAACACTTTACTTGTACTAAAACTAAAACACTTCTGGTGACATTATGTCCTTAACATAACAGCTCCGATACACTCTAATAAGATATATGTTCTGTTGTAGTCGAACATTGCACACAAAAAAATGATTTAGTGCTATAGCTTGTAGGAGCTGCATTACATGCTTGAACAGGCTGTCCTCACATGACCCATGAACCTATGAGGACATTAAAAGACAGGAATAATCGCCTTGTTTGTGCAGCATCTGTGTAATTTGTGAAGTAGCTCGCAGCTTAGTTAGTGTTAGGTATTCTCTGCTGCGTAAATGGGCTTTTTTGTTCTCAAAGAAGGTTTGAATCCAACATTGTCCACATACTGGTCAATTGCACATACCCAGTCACACACACACACACCCACACACACAAAGGGCAGTCAGATGTGTGGTGGCCTGAGGCTTACTTGCCCTTGGCAACAGACCGCGCGACCATCGCCTCCCATTAACCTCCTCCAAAGAGGGGGAGAGAACTGCAAACAGACAAGAGCTGAAGACTTTATATTTAGAGGTGTGCTGCTGAGGCTCTGCTAGCTATCGGCTCCGTCTTTGTTCCAACTTGAGAGGCAGTGTTTGCAGGCTAGCAGTAACCTGGCAACAGGTTACTGTAGGTACTCTTCACTGATTGTCTGCTTTTATATAAAAAAAAAAAAGATATATATGTATGTTTATATATTTGCCTGTGTACCACAGTTGAGAAAGTCAGGTAACCTCACTCACTCCTCTCGCAAAAATACTGTCAAAGTGTGTACAGTTGGATTTGCTTTGATCAGTCGACAACTGTCAGGTGGGAAACTGGAGGATAAAGACTCTTAAAGTCGACCCAGAAGAAAGGGAAGGGGGAAAGAAAGTGGAAACTTGGGTTCTTGCATGTACGAATGTGGCCTCTGATAATGAAGCTGTGGCCTAGATGAGCGCTTTTACTTCGAGTAGGATTTCAGATATGTGGCGTGTTCATGCTCCCTCCTCTCCACTCTTCTGGTTGAAATACTATCCTCAACATTATTCAAGATCAACATTTGTATGAGAGCATGCTTTTGTCTGGGATTGATCGGTAGCACGGCCATTCATCACGCAGCGCACGAGTACTGGAGTTTGAGACTGGGAAAAAAAGGCACACTCTTTTTTTTCATTCTTGGTAATATATTGTATGGAATACATGCTATATAGGTAGACATATTTTCCTGTAATTATATCTTCTTTGTTCGGTGTGCCAGAGATGACTATTAGGACCTAAAGAAACTGTGTGAACTGGTGACACATGCGTGATGTTTTCCTTTTCACAGAGAGGCCACTTAATTAAAGCTGAAGTAGGCGATATCAGTTAATTATAATTTTGGTTGAAATAACTCATTTTGACCATTGCATGTCGCAAACAATATTTAATTGAAGGGTTCCTTTAAAAAAAAAAAAAAAAAATGTGTCTGTCTGTGAGCGCCCGCCGCCTTGTATTTAGTTTTTAAAGAAACAGATCCGGTCTGAATCAAACAACCAATCAGGGTTAGCTAGCATGTAACTCCAATCACAGCTACTCTGTACAAACAAGGGTCTGGGATTCTGTGTTTTGGTTCGGCGGCGCGCACACAGAACAGACGCAAAAGTTCAAGAGCTATGGCAACTTGTGTTAAGTTTCCAATTCCTCCTTTGCGTACAACGGCGTATAGTGCCAAACAAGACGAATGAAGGAAGACCTTGGAGGAGAAGAGAGAGACAAAGAAACCGCTTAATAAAGGGAGAGATCAGACGAGGGTCAACATCGGAGATGAATTTCCAAGATGGTGAGAGCTGCGGGAACATAAGGGACTGAAGAGCGATGCGGAGCCCTATTCCCTCTTGACAGGTAACAGCTAACGGTAGCACTAACGGTGCGGTTCTGCTTTTGCTTGTTTGTTATGTTTGTTAAGTATTATTTGGATGATATTGTTCTGAAGGACTTCTTCCTTCCTTCCAATCAATAATTCAAGGTGTTTTGTGAGCAGTGAGTAAACTGTAAACAGGATCCTGATCTATTCAGATAACATGACCTCCATTATGTTATCATGAAGGTCATTGATTGGCGGGGAATCATTAGCGTCTTTCAAGCGGATTCATCCGCAGCTCCATTTAATAGACGACATGATTGTGAATGGAGGGGTAAGAAGATCGACTAGCCCCTACTGTCTCTAATCAATACTGTACACGCCACTGTAACCAAAGCTCACTAACCAAATACAAATGAAGCTAATGAAGCTGATTTTTTACAAACTAATGATAAAAAAGCAGACTTTGTAGAACACTTTTATGGTTAAATGATTTGCACTGTTTCATTTCTCAGTCTGAAGTATGAAAGCTTGTGTGTACTTTTCCACGCCAACTCTGATCAGAGCCCTGGAGAAAATGGTCATCTGGAGTCTGTAAAGGAAACTTTGTCTTAATTGTTAAAACTAACACTGTGCAACCTGTGCTGTGTTCTCCCCGGCTTACAGTGGGCACAACGGCAGCTGGCTCTATTTTGTTGTCAAATACAGGAAGGCAGGGCGGAGAAAAACACCACGAACTTGTATCAGTAGAAAGAGAGAGGACACTTGGTATTATTAATAGTAACAGACCCATGACAGTGAACAGAGAGGAGCCTGTGTGAGCTGCCTTTTATTTCAACCACCCTCCCATACGCCCCACAACCTCCCACTCCCCCCCCCACCCCAGCATCTTATGAAATATGTACAAGGCAAACAGAGGTGGGGTTGATGCGCAGACCTTCCTCCTCTATGACTAACCGCTACACGTCCAGTACCATTACTTATTTATAAGGCATGCCGTGTAAGTGCCAGAGTGGCCTCGCTCGCTTCCCTCCATGCCATAAGGGCACTTTCATAACACCCTGTTTACATTTCAACCACCAAGAGAGGAGCGATAACAAAAAAGGATCTCCAATTAGTTACAGTGTCCAGAGCACGGCGAGACACAGGCGGCTGTGACCATCCTGATAAATATTTGTAATGTGTCTTAGAGCCCATCGGTGGTTTGGGCTGGTCATCATCCAAAGTTATTGGGGGAGATGAGTTGAATAATTTTCCATAGGGTCTCAATTGGATTTCAAACTTCAGAGTGGGGAAAAAAAGTGTAAAAACAATAAAGGCTTAGTTCTAAAAGAGCTCTTCAATGTACATTGCAATTACATTCAAGGAACAGGCTATGTTTATGTTGTTCCTTTACGTTGTGTGCACTTTTCAAATTACCTACTTTTTTTGCGTTAACATGAGGATAGATCATAGATGCCAATTTATATTTTCACGTTGCGGGGCCAGAACTATTACCAGGATTCACTGTGCATGGTTTCAAATCATTTCGCAACGGCATTCATTTCCGTCCGTTTACTGTAATGATGTCAAGCAGATGTACTGCACATTGAAAAGAATGATGGATGCTCAATAGCTGGATTAGATCCTCTTGATACACATGGATTGAATAATAATTAAAATCAATTTTGACAAGACGACGCCATTTATTATAGGAAAATCAATGAACACAGCAAAGCCTCTTGCAACAGTGAATGCATCGCGGGTTTTTCACAGAAAACCTCTGTGATGGAGCATGTGGGAGCTTTGAAAAAAATTTGGCTTCTCGGGAATAAAAACAATCTTTGCCACTTGCATAGCAATAAGTGGGAGGATTCATTGTCAGAAAGTAAACAAAGCGGTGTGACAAGCCAATATGACACCACCCACCCCACCCCCCAGTTTGTGTAACACAATAAAGAATCAGATCAAATCTGGATTAAGAATAAAATGCCTATGGCATTTTCCATATACCTTCCAACTGCATACATTGCAAGCTTCGTACTTACCAAGGGACACCATCTGGTATAACTGTATTCTCCTATATGGTATTATTTACTCTGTAAAGCTCAGTGGATTTTTTCTTTACACACTTTTATTGAAAATCAGGTCATACTCTCTAACATGTATCTTTTACCAGTAATAGAAACTGGTGCTATTGATGAAACTGAAGAAAACAACATTGCCAACCTTGAAATATAATAGGCTGAACAACTTTACAGAAAAAAGTCTTTTATAGAATATATTTCATGGAAAACGTAGGCTGCTCAGGCATTTATATAAGATATATAAGTTGTATAGTTATTGTGCACATTAAGTATTCAGATTGCTTCAGTGTACATTGTGAAAGCTAAGCATCCTCCCTCCCTTATGGCAATGTAGGTCATATTTTCCTCCAACTCTGCCTCTTGAGTGTCTCAGCATGAGGCTCGCCCTGCCCCATCTCTGGATGCCACCAAACACAGAGCTGGCACTACCTCTTGGGACGCACACACACTCATTCCGACAGAAGCGGTGCCAGGCAGACCTCAGACATGCTACCATACTGCACCGCTGTCTGGGACCTCCATTGCCACTGTATCCCCAAACCACTATCCAGCACCACGCCTCATAGATCCAGCCTCGGGCCAGGCCGGCCCTGCCCAGCTGTGTGTGCTCCAGCCCAGACCTGGCTGACACCAGTCCACTCTCCATCCACCACATCCACTCCATACTCCCACACCCTAATCTCTCTCATCACTTGTCTCTGGATAGATGGGGGCTTGGGATTGACGGCAGGCTCGTCGCCTCCGTCCTTGCCATCGCCATCTGCTTGGTGAGCCCAAGGAAAGCGAGAGGAACGGTGGCATGCGTCTGCCAGCCAGCCAGCCGGCCAGCCGGCTAGCCTTGCCGAGGGGCCGTCGTGTCCAAAAACGCTGCGCCGTGCCGCGGAACCTTAACTCACTGTCACAGGGCCGTCCAATGTGATTGATCTGGTCCATTTAGTCAGAGCAGCCAAGTCTGGAGGAGGCCTGGTCCTCCTGTAGCCCCTCCAGCCCCCTTTCAGCCCACTCTAGCCCTGACATCCCAACTAGCACAACACAAACACCAGAGCCCTGCCAGCTGGCCCGCAGGCTTGACATGCTCTGCCTGCTTTTTAGTTAACACGCCACAGGCCTAAAACCAGGCTGTCCACAGCTCAATTCCTTTGGCTGTCCTATTGAGGAGTAATTGAACTGAATTGAATCAATGCTCACATTGTGATACGCTTTCAGTACATGATCATGTCGTTTTGTTGGAAAAGCAGAGTCTTTTATCTTATTAACCACAGGTACAGTAATCTGAGGCTCAGTAGGTTAAATGCAGTCGCTCAGCACGACCAAATTAATGCTCAAAGAGAAGCTTTTTATCATCTCTATAAAACGGCACTGATTCACAAAGCAGAGACGGAGCGGATTTTTATATTTCAACAAACGTGTCCTCCGGAATATTCTCAATACATGAATTAGATGAAATGTAGTTCAGAGGAAATTAAAGAGGTCATCAGTACAGGTTTGTGCAGTTTCATTTTTCATCCCCAATATTATTTCCTGTTCAGCATATTTACGTATCCCTGCTATCCCTTTTATTGGCTGGTTGGTGCTCTGGCTTGGCTCATTCCAGGGAAGATATTTCATTGGTGTTTAGTTACTATGAAAATGAGTTCCCTAGACACAGAGGTCATGGCCACAGCCCTTCATCCAGTTGCTATTTGCGCTCTGTGTGTATTACATCACTTTGAAATCAGGCTAGTCCAAGGCATCGACTCCTCAATGCTCCCTTTTAACAAGCCCAGTGTTAGTTTTTGGGATTTACCCATCGCCAGGCTTTACGGTTTCCCTTCAAATTCCGACCACATCACACGGACTTATTTTTCTTTTTAGACGTCTGACTGCCGAGGAGAAATCGATTCTCGAGCTGCTCCATTTCACTGTGTAAACAGAGAATGATTGTAGATTTAGCGTTAAAAGTCATGTAAGGTTTACTTGATTTGTTGATATAGATGTGATATTTAGCTGAAACAGACATTGCTTTAGAGCTTTAATTGTGAGCACTGAGGCAAGGCGAAGATACAGACCTTTTAGTTTCAGAAGGGAAATTGACTCTATGTACTCTGCACGTACACTGAGTGACTTTAGGAAACTCAGGGAAGTTTTTAGGAAAGTTGAGTGTCCTGTCACTTAAATATTAAACAAGAGGAGAGCTTTTTTCTCTGAAACATTTCAGCATCCTCTTGGTCACTATATTTTTCCCCCTCCTTTCTCTCTCTCGCTCTCTCTTTCTCTCTCTCTCTCTCTCTCTCTCTCTCTCTCTCTCTTGCTATTTCTGTTTTACTTTTGCTGCAGAAGACAATCTGGGCATCAGACACAAGGTAAAAGGGACAAAGGAGCTAGCTGGTCATGCAGATCTAATATTTTTTAAAAAGACCAACTTTACATCTGAACTCTATGGATCAATAAAGACTTATCTTACTTAAACCTGCAGTAGGCTGAATGTTTTTGGCATCATTGGGCAAAAATTCCATAATAACCTTTCAGCATATTGTAATTCAAATGTTCTGAGAGATAACTAGACTTCTGCACCTCCTCATGGCTCTGTTTTCAGGCTTTAAAAAATCTAGTCGGGTGAGGGGAGACTTTGGTCAATCACAAGTCATTTCAGAGAGAGAGAGCGATCCTATTGTACTGTTTAGCTGTAAAATGCGAAAGTTTGCTCTGGCTGGGGGGGCGGTGCTTGGTTCCTCAACTGATCTCAACATAGCTGCCGAGTCACAAACCTTCTAATTTTTTTTTAATGCGAGAAATAGGCATTACAGTAACAGAATATTGATTCAAATGTGATCAGCGCTACCTAGTTTGACCGTTTGATCAGAGCTCACGAGTGATTGACAGCTGCTCAGAGACGGCAGGCTCCAGCTCGGCTCTGATTGGTTGTTTTCCATTAGGAGCACCGGAGGACACGGAGGCACATGCTTTTTTTCAGATTACCTGTCTCATGCACTACTGTCAGGATATAGTGACTGTTTGATAAAAAATACTTTTTTTACTCATATTTGTTCCAATTCTACCTACTGCTGCTTTAACTGAGACTTAAACAAAATATGCTCACTCACCCTTGCCTAAAGTAATATTCATAATTTATCCTTAAAAATGCACACAAGAAAGAAAAATGTTTTGTCATTTTTCTTAAATATATTAGTTAGCATATAGTGGGTCAGAATGTGAAATCACACTATGGTGTGAAGACCTAAGCAAACTCCCTTTGTGACTGAGGCAGTTGGAACGCTTGTGCGTGAGCTGTCCAAGGACCACCATGGGAACTTTACTAGAGGGGTTAGCTGGAAAGATTGTGGGAGTGCAGTGACAGTTGGGGGACTTTTCTCATGTGAAAAGGGCCCAGCCGTCCCACAGAAAAACACACCACTACAAACAAAGAGCATCCGTGACCTGATAATGTGGAGTTTGATCGTTTTAAAAAAGTAGTGGCAGTCTCTTTTTCTCTTTTTTTTTTTTGCTTCTCCACATCCGTAATCGCAGCCAGGTTAATTAAAGAATCCTTTTCTTAATTCCCCAGAATATAATCATGACAGTTTCACAAGCAGCAAGGTAATATGATCTCATATTTTTGTTTCGGTGCTGCTAACCGTGTTGCAAAGTAGTTTTAAGCGTGTCTCCGATGGTGACATCTCATCACGGCGCAGTATGAAATGGTCCTGAAGTTGAATGAGACTCAAACAAAAGCGTGAGGGAATTAGTACATGCGAGGCACATTTCCAGAAAGTGTTTATGTTCTTCTTAAAGCCTTTCTCTGGCAGAAGCGATTACATGAACGTCTCCTACTTATTTGTTTTCATCTGAACGTTTGGCTGAGGGGTTTATCCATCTTGACAAGCACATAATATGGCTTTTGGTGCTGTGAGGGAGAAAATGTGAGAGATCGTAGGAGAGAGAGAGAGAGAGAGAGAGAGAGGGGAGGAAATGTGAAAGTTAAAACAGAAGCTCTATGGCGGGGTTTTATCACTTTTCTTGCTCTTCCCTTCCTCTCTTTAACAACACGCTTAACCCCCCAAAGATGTGTTGAAAGATCACAATAATCCCTTCGAAATGACATTAGTCCTCACTCTCCTCTTTGAGTAGGTGGAATGTATCGGAGCCAAATTACTGAAGACACTCTAGGGTGTTGGGAACGATGTGATAAACACATAAAGTTCCCAATGTAATTTGATTAAGTCTAAAAAGTATAAATATGGTGTCTGCTCAGCATCCCATGTTAAGCCAATTAGAAGCTCTACAGTAAATGAATTTTGGTCCATGTGATAGTTTGACTTCCTCAGCAGTCAAAGGGAATCTTTACTAGTACACGTTTACTACAGTATATGGTAAACTTTCCATCATCCTCTGTCGGTCACAACTTAAGAAGAAGTCTTGAAACCACACCAGCATGAAATAGGTTATTATCATAGAAAACTGCTTATATAAATGACACTGTCATCCCATTCTTATGCTGTGTTGTATTCTATAATGTACCACACCAACCAAAAACCACCATGGTGAAAGACCAGGTCAGAAAACAGTGTTTTATTTGCTACGTAGAGGGACAAAAAAAGGAAACTGCATAATATTGCCAGGTTGGATTGTCCTCTAAAACACTGTCTCGACCACTTGGCCACTACTTGAAGCAAACTTCAAAATAGAGCATTACAGAACGCGGACCTCTCCCTCTACCAATGGTGCATTTGGACATTGCAGAAAGAGCACCAAAGTGCTTATTTCTACTCCATCAAATGGGGAGGCTGGGAGGCTGGATTGGAGTGCTCAGCTCCTAAAATTGCTGCCAAGATATGCCACTGACTTTTCAACCAGCTTTCTGTTACAGGGCAGTACAATGCAGGAGTGGAGAGGAGGGTCCTCTATGTTCTTTTACTCTTTGTTGGGGGTATTTATGCACACAAATATTTATGCTTTGAATTATTTTATGACCAATTTAATGTGTTTTATTATTGTTTTTTTCAGGTTTTTCAATTGATTCATGTGCCTGTTTGGTATCCATCTATCTATCTATCTATCTATCTATCTATCTATCTATCTATCTATCTATCTATCTATCTATCTATCTATCTAACTAACTAACTAATTATCGTTATAACTTGTGTTCCTAGTGGTGTATGCATATGTCTGGGCCCATATAGTTCTGTATGCGTGTGGCTGTCTGTTTGCCGATCCACTTCCCCCGGTGTGTGAAGTGTTGGATAATTAGCTGCCTTATCAGCCTGGGACACAGGCAGTCTCCTCTCCACTGACAGGTCATGGAGCCCAGGACCAGCGGGAGGTTTGAGAAAAGCAAGGAGGAGGAGGTGGGATGATAAGGCCACAGGAGGAGAGACAAGGAGGAAGGAGAAGGAGCTGAAGAGAGAGAGAGAGAGAGAGAGAGAGAGAGAGAGAGAGGGAGAGAGAGAGAGAGAGAGAGAGAGAGAGA
>CAKAOI010020480.1:18202-87584 GCA_916701655.1 Sebastiscus albofasciatus
GAGAGAGAGAATAGGGGAGAGGGGGGTTGGGGGGGTAGAGAGAGAGGCAGACAAAACCTGAAAGAGAGAAATGGGATGAGGAGCCCAGACAGAGGAGTAGACAGAGAGATGGAGCAGTTAAAAAGAGGGAGACAGTTAGGCCCCGCAAGGACAGAGCAGCTGCTCCGGCCTATCAGCTCTTCCACGAGACCTCGGCGCTCATTAGCATAAATTCGAATGACAAATGTGGCCCGCTTTGGCAAAGACTAATTAATTCACGGAGGGGGGAAACTCACCAGAGTAAGAATTCAAATCATTCAACGCCACAGGCCTGAACAAGTGTTAAGAGGGAGCGTGTTGAGCTCCATTGTGTTTGGAATTACTATAGTTGCCTTACATGTCCTGAAAAGGTTACAGCTTTCATTTCAGCGTTTGAGTTGTGTTTATTTTTTGCACATATTTTTTTTTTTTCAGGTTCAATGTTTCGGAAAAGTTTGTTAAGGTAGGCCTATATGTTGCTTTTTTTTTTATATAAATTCCATATTTATGCGTGTGTGGGGACGTAGGTGTGATTGGGCTGATTAGATAGGTTGTGTTCAGTATTTTTTCACACACAACACACTTCATGATTTATAAGAGGGAACAATGGACTGGAAAAGATTGCTTTGCTCTGAAGTGATGGCAGGCTGTGCGGCCTGGGAAACACAGGGAAAGGATAAGTGCTCCCCCTTGTGTTCAGCACACAAACTTCCTGTCTCAATCTGGTTTCATAAACTGTGATCATACTCTGTAGGACAGTGGAACTCTAGGTCACATTAAAATGATATTGCGCTCTGTCACTATGGATACCTGAACAAAGTTTTGCACATCACATTCAGCCTCTTCCTCTTATCTTCTTAGCACAGCGAGCATTACCTCATTTTGTCCTCTGAAAAGTCTGCCAATGAAATGTCTCCTCAACTTTTGTTAACAAGCCTATCGCTCTCAGGGGGATTTGTGTAAATTTAATCAATCCAGCATGTTGGCTGGCGGTGGGGGGGTGGGGGGGACGCCTAAATGATCCGTTTGACTGAGATTATAGATAAAGTGTCTGCTTCATGCCCCAGCTTGTGTTCACCCTAAATCCTCGTTGTTTTCCACTTTACAGCAGGTTTAAGTCATCAAGTCCAGGTGCTCTTGCAACAAGGCGCATATGTGTGTGTCTGTAACTGTGTGTGTATGTTGGAAAGAGTGCTTCTCATTCCCCTCCTGCTCTATGTCTGTCTTCCTCCATACGTCTTTCCTTTTCCTCCCTCCTCCAAAACACACCAAGCTCAGCCAGGTGCAACCGTTTTCTTTACCTAATCCCTTGTTAAAGACCCAACAACGGTTGCCCAAGAGCGCTCCCCGCTAAACCAGGCTCTTCCTGCGCCATAATTACATCAAAACAGAACATGTTGTGCAGTGTGAGGAGGAACTATTTATACATCTACATCAAGAGCCAGTTTTCGCTCTTTCTGCTTTCAAGGAACATCCTTCTGCGACTACTGTGTGTGCATGCGTGTGTGTGTGTGACTGGCGGTGGGTGTTGGGGGAGTAAATGGGTGGTGGTTGGCGAGGGTAGTGTGATTCTCCAGGTGGCACACAGGGGCCCCAGTTGCCGCTGCCCATTACCAATTACCCCAAGACTCCCACACCTGTGAAACGCATTATATCTTGACCAAAACACTGAAAGGAGGTGGTTCTCTTTTTGTCTGACAGTGGCAGACAGCTAAAGCCATTTGAAGGCAATGCTATAACCAACTGTTGGTTCAAAAGGGATCGTTCAGGCAAAGCCACAACTATTATGGGCCTACTATTCATATCTTTGCATGAGGCCATCATCATTTCCACACTAGCTCTGTATGTAATATGATTGCTCTCAAACTACAGAATGGTCTTTGTTGGGCAGATCTCATAATCGTGCAATGTTCCAGGCTCTGATGGGCAATTACGCTGTAGGCCTGGTCATTTATTTATTTAATAGACCTTTTCATTGCTATTCTGTTGCTGGGGCAACAGCTTTAGTCCCAGTTTACTTCCTGTCAGCTACTCGATTATCAATCATTGGAACAGGAAATACAAAGGGTACCATTTAGAATGTTTGAAAAGGTCTATATACCATCGCTACCATGGCGACAGCATTTTGTCTCATTCATGCTAACATGCCGTCATTTAGCATTCAATTTAATTTCTCCACTTTTGTAGACAGACTTTTAAGGCATCATCATGTCAACAAAGGAAGACATGTTTCCACATATAACGTAAGCTTAGCCATCAAGTTGGAAAACTCAGTTTCTTTTGTACATGTGTGTTTGTGTTTTATGTGTGTGTTTGTGTGTGTGTGGTGTGGAGGAAAGAGGATGTTCAGCCAATAGAAATATGAAAATATGTTTTGATAGATGGTCATGGTAAAATGACCACTGTGTGCCATGTAAGGAGCTGGTCAGTCTAAGTGATGGTTATGGCCTTATGGGTTGGGAGCTGGACAGGAGGTTGAGCAACAGCAGCAAAACAAGCACACACAGAGAACAAGCCAACGTCTGATTCAATGCGGGTTTGGAACTATACAGCGGATATCTTAAGACAGAGAAACTTGACTGACTGACTGTGAAACTTGATTACTATACGATACACAGTTTAGTATATTTACAGGTTGGGGTTATTTGCATATAAAGTGAAACACACCTTGTAGTGCAGGTATATCTCCCATATATCCAAAATAAGAGTTGGGAGCCAGAAGAGAATAATCAAAATTCTACCCGTTCACACTCAAAAAAATGTTACTGTTAACCACTTGGAGGGTTAGCCCGGACAAAAACAAAACATAAATCATCAATTCATAAATAATAATAATAAATAATAATTTATCCATTAAATCTAGCCGTATTTAACCTAAATAGCAGTAATTAAATAAAAAAGGTGGGGTTCATACTCAAATACAGTCTAATACACATGAAATGCCTATTCAATCAAGAGAAACAAAATTTAAATTCTGAGTCCAGATATGAAAACAAAATGCCCCTGAAATCATTACGTTAAATGAGAACTCCAGATAAAAAAAGATAAGATGTGGTGTGAGGGTTGAATGTGTGTATGGGTGTATTCATGGGGGTTTTGGGGGGAAAAGAAGGAGAAGCCTGGAGAGTTGCAAAGGAGACGTATCTTAATGGCAAGGAAGACCACAGTTGCATGCAGGGATAGGCACGCCTCCAGCAGTGCCTTGTTATCCAAGAAAGTTTATGAAATCCAGCCGGTTCTTAGATCACATGCTGCTCAGTTTACCTTTATATAAGTAACTGTTCTCTTTTAAGAGGAAAGATATCCAGAAACATAATTAAACTTCAAATGATCTCCTCCTTTAGCCACTCTCCCTCCTCTCTCTGTCCTCCTCCATGCTGATTTGGTTCATTGAATCCCCTTCCCCCAGCACACAGGTGAGTCTCACTCATCTCACCCACCTTCTTTTCCTTTTAGGGTGGAAAAGGGCTATTCTGTATTCTGTATGGCTATTTCTTTCTTTTCCCCCTTTCTGTTACAACCTGGAAGTAAAAATGTGGAAATAAATACATTTTCACACCTATTGTGTATATAAATGATATATACATTATATGCATTGCAGGCAAGTTATTTGTTAAATCCATCCATTCTTATGTGAAAAAATATGATCTACAGAGAACCCCCTTTGATGTAGGAGGAAAGCCTTCTGCAGGGTACATATGGAAAACGCAGCCAAGAAATGCAATGCCCCCACATTCACCCTATCAACTGTGTCATGTCATGACCAGTAGCTTTGATAGGTTATCCACTGATAAGCCTGGGAGCTTGAGAGAGAGAGAGAGAGAGAGCTACAGCAGCAGGCCCAACTAAAACTCTTAGTTATTTAATTGCCATCAAAACTTCAAAACTCACTCACGTTGACTACATTTTTGAAGACACTGTTGCAATCGCCGTCGCCCGACAAAACATTGTTATTTGGTTATGCAACAAATTGTTGGACATGGGTGCCCAAACATTTCTGTACAGTTTAGAAGTTTTATAATTTTTAGCGATTATTGCGAGCTTACTGTCAAGCACACTCTGATTCTATACAGTATGTTGGAAAACTTTGAAGCTCATTATCTGCTCTCCTGAAGGCCGCTACAACCTGATAATGTTAAGATAAAAAATTTGGACGCACTTAAACTAAGGTACGGCTGTTCCTACACCTTGCAGCACCCTGCTGACGCACACGGAGCACAGAGGAAGGGAGTGGAGGAATCATGGGAGGAAATGGTTTCATGGCTGAGCTGACTGTTTGAATTAGTGTATCTGAAATGGGCATCGTCTGCTAGCACTCTGACATGGTGTTGCTCTCGCCTTTGGCATGCATCCATCCCTTCAGAACTGACACACATGCACAGACACATACGCACACGCAGAAAACACACATCGTGCATTTAGCTTGCCTTCCTCCGACCTCCCCGCTGTGTCTGACACAGCACCCATGATCCTTTGCCTCGCGGGCTGTGAGCTGTCAGAGTG
This sequence comes from Sebastiscus albofasciatus, assembly GCA_916701655.1. NCBI lineage: Eukaryota > Metazoa > Chordata > Actinopteri > Perciformes > Sebastidae > Sebastiscus > Sebastiscus albofasciatus. Next base: position 22,724 of record CAKAOI010020480.1, read on the forward strand.
ACGGGGCACGAGGAGGTTGACATGTGACACTGAGAGACAGGATCAAATGTGTCATCATCTCCTCAGACAAAGAGACAAAGAGATGAGAAACTCTTTTGTGTACCATAAGCTAATTTTTTTGTTTGTTATCGCAGCCAGGTTTCAATTTTCATCTAATTGAATTTTGTCACTTTCAACCGCGATTTAGCAATCAGGCCCAATTTGTGTTTTACAAATGAAAATGTGCAGTTAAATAGGCAAAATGAATGTCATGGGCTTATTTCACTTTTGGATTCCAATAGAACTGAATGGGATGGGTCAATACTGAGATCGGATCTGAGCAGGTGCAAAAACTTATAAGATTACTGCAGTAATCCTCTGCTCTACTCTCCTGTGTCTGACAAGCTGTCGTCAGGTAGAGCTCACATGCACACACACAAAGCTGTCCAGGTCTCACTAGCTTAGTCCAATCCGTCCTGGGCTGTCCAGGCCTCTGCTGTGCTAGTAGACCACACATCCACACATCAGCCCTTTATTGTTCCTTCCACTGTGGTAATGGAAACAGAGTCAATGTGGCACGGAGGGGGAGGAAGTGGTGGCCAAGGGCTGTGGGCCCTGCATGGCCCCTCCATGGTTGGCATCTCTTTACTCACACACACACACACACTCGTGCACACACACACAACCTGTCTCCCTCTCTGGATTTGACACACACACACACACACACACATATACACACCATTACTAGGGAGTTGGGCAAGCCGCACTGTAGTGAAAACACACACCGCCCCTGCATCCCTTCAAATGGTAGGAAATCCTGGACATGTCGAGCACATTTAGAAAAACACTTGAGGTTTCGGAGGAATCGGGATCACCTCATCTCGGCGTAACGTGATGCTGGTTATATTAAAAAATGAAGGGGGTGCCCATATGGAAGCCATCGCAGGCCTCGTGCGCGCACGTACAAATCAAAAGGGAGCTCCAGCCCGGCTGCTAATGAGGGTGACCATGACGTTTTTATGTTGTTATCCTACTGTGTGGCTTTAGGTAATGGCTGCATAGGATGGGAGGTTTCATCCACACATGCACAGGGGGGGTCTGGGCGGTATTGTTACAGCCTAAACACGTTTTAATGGTCTTTTTAGTCTTTGAATTATAGTATCAGCTCTACACATGGCAGGTAGGGTTTAGCAAGCTGGATTTATTTACTTTAAATGTCTCACAGCAGCCAAATTGACACAGAGCGACTGGTGCTCTGTTAACAATGAAACACCAAACACCAGTATAGTTCATAGAATTAAATAGGATAGGATAGATAGGCTTTCATTTCTGCTGCACGGGCCTTGTAAAATCGAAAGAAAGAGCTGTTAGATGCTGTGGCATTAATCGTGTGAGTGCTGCCCCTGTGTGTGTGTGTGACAGGTACAGTGCGTGCGCGCCTGTGTCTGTATATTTGTGCATCTGTGCTATCAGTCTTGGTCAGGTCCCTGCCTGGGTGTGTGTGAAGGTTTGTCTCCCCGTGTTGTTGCAGCCTGTGTAATCATGGTATTAATTATTAGCTGTTTGCTCTCCATCATCCACCTCCCCTGGGGCGGGCACCGTGCCTGGCCTGCCAAGGGCTGGCACTGGGTGTCTCATCCACTATAAATCTGCACGGTTAACATCACAATCATCGGAGCAGCAGCGCGGAGCATGCACAGGTCTTATTGCAGGGGTTTAAAAAAATGTGAATTGGTTAGGTTAGAACAGTTTTTATTTGTATTAAAACACTTTTTTTTTCATTTTTTTTGCAGCTACATGAAACAATGCCATGTTTTTTTTTGCCTGTTTGTTTTTCAAAACCACACTTATTGCCTGAAATCATGTACTTCAGCCAAGAAATAAACAATGTGTCCCCATGGGCTTCGCCTAAATGGTGTGAGAAAAAGATGTCTCACTTTATCCTGCTTAATGTCCTCAGGCCAGGCTGTGAATTAGTCTCAACTCTATCTGATCTCATATGTGTCCTTTTCACGCACTGCCACCGGCGTATCCCCTTCACTCACCAACGCACAACGCGCTTATGTACGTTTGTCTCCCTCAGATGCCACCGTCGGCATCGCTCCTTCAGAGATACTTGTGAAATGAATTGTCCGAGAGAAAGTCACAGCATCTGGCAGTGATTGTGATGCCACAGGCGGTGTGTGTGTGAAATCCAGAGCGTGTTTGTGTGTGTGTGTGTGTGTGTGTGTGAGTCATCAAGGGAATGAGGGCTTTCACCCCTGCTAGTCTTTAAGGACAGCTCACCCCTTTATTGACCACTAGGACATTACCCATGTTTCCATGCTGACTGGTGACTTGTGAAAACAATTTAGTCTTCAGTTGGATGCCTTGATTTACTTTGACAACATTTCACTATTTTTCATAGATGTTTTACTGTTGCTGCTTATTAACAATATGAAAATGTGTACAATCACAAGCAATCCAAAACATTTAAAGTAATTTACTGGATTGAAAGCAATTTAGAAAATCTGAAGATTAAACCCCCATTATCCGTCATTCATCTTGGCCAATTTTGCTTTAGTTGCCTTTCAGCGGTTACCACAGACTCTGTCATGTTTCCCATTTTCTTTCAAATTCAATGATGGTCATAAAGACCAAAAAATATCATTTTTTTGGAAAACACATTTTACGTCAATTTACTGAATGGAAACATAAATGATCGGTATGAGTAAAAAAAATCCAATAAACCTAAAGCAGAGAGGGAGATATTTCTTCTGGAACCACAGCAGAGTTAATAAAAATCACTGATGGTTTTCAGAGAAACAACAGCATTTTCATTGTCCAGGATGACGGCTTTTAAGATGAGGTAACAGATTTGGACGCGGCCTGTTGCTAGATTCAAAGCCTGATTTATTTTTTTCATCTTTAGAATCAGGAAAATAAAGCATTTGTACAGAGTCTGTTGCATTAATTAACAACTACCAATGTTCCCCTGTGGTTTCCCACCACTTTGAAGATTCCTTCACAATAGACTGAGAGACTTAACCATTTACGAACTGAAGGGGGGAAAAAAATCTCTGTGATTGGATCACAATGCCACATGTTGGCTGATTGTAAGCGCAGGAATTGTATCGTAAAAAAGCGAAAACCGCCTCTTGGGAATCATGTCAGGAAAAATCCCGGGGAGGGAACGCTGCCAACTAGTCTTCACCAATGACTGGTGAAAAAAGAGACTTTTTTCGCTTCAAGACAGAGAGATGTGCTAATCCTCTGTTCATTGTTAGGGTTGTGTGGGACTGGCCGAGGGAAATAGCTTTTTTTGATGGCAATGGAGGGGAAAGGGAGCTTTGCCAAAGAGGGCTTCAGAAGTTAATGGGCCGGTTTCTATGCTGACAGTAAAATCTTGGCTGGAGCCATCAGGAGCTTCCGAGGCGTTATCTACTTCAGCGGTTTTGAAGATTATCTTAAAAGGGAAAACAGGAAAATGACAATGTCAAGAACAAGAGAGATGTCTAAAAGCAAAGGTTTAATCAAGACTTACACCAGATGGAATTAAGCTAAAGCTGATTTATGTTGAGGAAGCATAATAGTTTAGAGGAATTCTTCCCAGATAACAGTTGTAGCCTTGAGATCGCCTCACAAGCGAACAGCATCAGTGGTGGATTCACATTTTGATACAGCACCAATGGAGCTTCCATTGCCGGCGGGTAATGTTTGATCCGTTGGATGAAATGTTGCCTGTGGTAACTGTTGCCCCTGCAGAACAAAAGAGCCGAGAAGACCCATTTTCTCAGTGAGTGCTCCTTACGTACAGGTGCTTACAAACGCTGCTCTTTATTTCAGCAAGGGAAGAGGAAAAGCAGGAGCTTCTTAAGTCTTTTAAAAATAACACTGCATGCCTGAGCTCTGCCAAACCTTTACGAAAGCATGAGCACTGTGAGTACCGTAACTTTCATAGCACTTTGGAGTGGGGGGAGATCCAACCGGGCAGTCCTCTGGCACAAATATTTGGTAAGGTAACCTGAAGCCTTCAGGACAGACGGGGTGACCCTGCATGTCCTTCATGTTTTCCTTCTGCAGAACAATAAGCCGAAAGGAAAAACAAGTCCCATTCGCTCACACTCGCTCACAGGTGCTCGCAGCCAAAAGAAGGAAGGCTGAACGCAGAGTTACGAGACTGCTGCGGTAAGATGTTTGTCTCTTGTAAACTGACACTCTCCCAAACACATAATTAATCACAAAAAAGTTAACTATTAGTTAGACAATGACAGGCAGGGGTTGAGGAGCGGCAAGGAGAAGAAGGAGGTTGCCTTGGATGTGGAGGCTAAGAATAGTGGGCGTTTGCGGTTGTGTGTGTGTGTGTGTGTTTCACGTGTGTGTCCGTGTGCCCATACGTTTGCGTGTGTGTCTGTGCTTATCCTCCACCCCTCCAAGGTTTGCCAGAATCTGCTTCAGAGCAGCAACCCAGCCAATAAGCCACGAGCCATCAGCAGCCAGGTCAGATTAGGTGTCTGTCGTTGGCCTTTGTGCTGATAACGCTACAATGAGTGGCACTTCCCTACCGCCACTTCACCCCGGCCGTCCCACACTTGTCACTCCTCCACCGGTCAGATAGGCTCTGTCAGTTAAATAAGAGATAAAGGGAAAGTCAGGAGGAGGGAGGGGGCATGGAGGCTGGGGTGGGGTGGGTGTTCTCTGTTAGTTTAGCACCCCTAGTCGAAGGGTTTTTGTTACTGATGAGGGTCACAGAGGGAATGAACAGCCTAAAGACAGAGGGGCAGGGGAAGGGAAAGTTGACTGGCACGTTAGCCGGTGTCTCCCTATCACTCTGCTTAATCTGAAGAGACAAGGGATGTCTTGAGTTGTGGGGATGACCATGGGAACGGGGATATGGCGAAATGAGAGAAGAGGGGACACAACTGTCCAGATCAATTTGCCTTCACATTCTCTGCGCGCAGATGTCCCCTCTCTCTCAGTTTATCTCGATGACTGTTTAACTTTCTCATGCACACCAATGTCAAATGATATACATTGGTGTTATACAGCTCGTTCTCATTCCCGCAGGGTGTCAAATACAGACGTTTTGTTACGTGCGGCTGCCAGCGTTAGATACTGATGCACAAGGCACCCCTTGAGCAGCGATATGAGACGCACCGGGCTTTCCATTAACTAAAATGTAAACCCATCTGCGTCAATATTAAACACGCAGAGAAAGTAATGTTGTGATGTAGTTTAAAGAGTGAAAGAGACACACATCGGGCGGGCGGAAGAGGAGGTGGATGGGTCCAACAAACACAAGACTTTCATCCCTTAGACCGCTATTCGTGTCCCCATGCGTCGCGTTACAATCAGCTGTTTGTTCGTGTCCCATTTTCACAACATCAGTGTCATTTTCACTGTACATACGAAGTAGTTTTAAGCCCAACTATGTAGTTTTTCCTAAACCTAACTATAGTGGTGGTATAGTGCTAAGTGTTTTTGTTTAATTCGCAACATTAAGCACGTGTTTACTGCGACCGAGAGGTCTGACAAAGCGTCAGCATATGACGAGTTGGGACCAGAACGTGTTGAGTTATACGATTTAAGTTTTCCTTTTTTTCATCCCTGTTTAAAACTTAAATTAAGTCTTGCTCATTTGAGCTTTCCACGGTCTTCTCCTTGCAACCCAATTAGTATTTCATAAGAGGCTCATCACCTTTTCACACATATCACTGATGATTAGCCTTCTGGGATAACCTCGACAGAATAGTCTCCTGGATAGATTTAGTCAGTCTGTCAACAGGCATCAGTTCAGGCGGGATGAGACCCATGTCAAACATTACCTCTCTATTTAGGAACAGAGGCGCGTCTGCCAAACACTGTTATTGAACTGGCACTACAAGAGCGTAACCTAGCCCCTCACGTATAAATATTAAAGGTGTATGGTTAGGAAATATTAATGTCATATTCAATCAATCATTATTACCCGAGGGGAAAATCCTGTTTGAGGTGTAGCAGCATTAGCAATTTTTAGCTTTGGAAATGTCTGGATATCCCGCTCCTGAAATGTGTGTAACAATGAGCCTCCTCTCTGCCTGTCAAAATATTTTGCCTTTTGTCCTGAGGAATCTGTTCATTTTACTGAGCTCTCTCTCAATAATGTTGTCACTGACATGTTGGAAAAGGCAATGTCTCCACCTATAGGTGCAAATACAGCACTACAATTCACTACTTTCTTTTTTCTTCTTCTACCCAATGCATTCAAGAATCAATGTATAAGTTAAGTACAATAATGAACATGTATTCTCATAATTTAGTTTATTCATAAAAACTTCAAAATGTATTAATAACGCACCAATAAAAGTTTCAACTGAAAATCTGCTCTGCTTATTTATTCATAAGTTATTTACAGATCAATGTTTTCTTACATGAGACAAAATCAAATGTGTGCTATTGAGACAAATAATCACCTGCTAACTTTTGTGTGGTGTGAAAATTTAATTTACTATTTTTCAAATGCTTTATTTAAAAGTAGTAAACATCTAATATACCCATTTATGATTTTTTTGTACAGTTTAAAACAATTTCCGAATTCCTTCAAAATGTCTTAAGGGACATTTGTTGTTATTTAGAAATACTGTACTTCCCTTAATTGGATGAAAATTTAAAAAAGAAAAATCCCAGATTTCAAATTTTGAGCGTCAAACACTACATTTCCTGCATTCTGGTGAATTTTTATGTGCCAATTTCTGTCTTTTCTGCATCAAGTTATGGTGGAAATGTCTTTATATCTTGAGGTCAGAGGTCAAGGGTCCCCTTTGAAAATCGCCATGCCAGTTTTCCCTTAGCCTATCTTTGGAGCGTTATTTTGCCTCCTTCCCAACAAGCCAATACCTTTGGATTCCTTTCATTTTCTAGTTTCATATGATACCAATATCTGCCCTCTAGCTTGAAGACTGAGCTCACTACAGCCTCTTAAAGACAGTTATGTCTGCCGGAATTGCCGGCGATCCCGCAGGTCTCAAGAGGGTTTGAGAATTATTTTTTCTAAAATAGTCTAAAATCAGCAATGCAGACAATAATGATACTATCCATTACAGTTTGTTTGACTGTTGGAACCTGTAAATGTGAAGAATATAAACAGGAGACAGACACTTTAAAGCAGTTTGGGTTTGTAGCTGCTATATTTGTAAGTTTGGAGTAAATACAAAGAACATACATACCATCAAACAAGCATACAACAGACAAACATCCAAGCCCAGTATAGAAAAAGAGAAGATCTTTGAAGTGTTTTATACATTCTTATATACAGTGTAGATTATTAAGATATTACAGAAGATTAAAGTACGATTTTTTTTTCATATCATCTGTGTGTCGACAGAATGTTTTAATTTCTTAAAATCTAGGAAAAATTAAGAAGTAATCACAACATGTAATGGAAGGACATCGCCATATGAACAAAATAGAACCCATGTTCAAGAGTGAGAAATACAGGTGTCAACACAGTGCTTTTTTTTTTTCCTCTGCTTGTTTATCTTTTGTTATGCTGCTAATTAAAATGTGCAGTGAGACTGTCAGTAACAAAACAGTGCTAGAAAATAACTCAGGAAACACAGGGAGGTGATTATAAGATGATGTCTGATACATGTATCTTGATTATATATACCAGTCAAGAGCAGGAAATAATTTTTTTTAGCAAATGTAACACACAAAGCAAACGGTGAGCAGAATGGAATGCTTGTTATATGTGTGGATCAAAAAGACGACGATACACTAGAAAAATCTGTTTGTGTTTCTCACAAGAAAAGCAAAGTTTGTGATCCTTTTGTCATCGTGATCTGATCCCTCCCACCAACGTTCCTGCTGTATCTCAAAAGGAAATAAGTTATTTTGGTCCAAGAAAAAGGTCTCCGCTGTTTTATCCAAGAAAATGAGGATGGGTAATTTCTGCATACTTGTGAGAAGATTTTGTTTTGCTCGAAAAAAACATCAAAATAAAGAGTCACGCTTTTTCTTTATGCTTTCTACAAAACAGGGAGTCACATTTTTTTTCTTTATCCTTCCTACAAAATAGAGAGTACAAAGTTTCAGTGGGAGGATTAAGGTAAAAACATGCACAAATGTGAGGGGAGATGGTGTCCCTGAGTGTGTGTGTGTGTGTGTGTGTGTGTGTGTGTGTATGTGTGTATGTGTGTGTGCTAGTGTGTCTCCGCCTGCCTATATGGTCTCCACATAATTGGCAGGGAACAAGCCTTGGCGGCCATCTTTGCTCCATCCCCTCCACCAGGCTTTGTCCACCGTTTCCACATCCTTGATGATGTCACCGGGTTCAAAGGAGATCTCTGATTCGTCCTCTGTGGGAGCCACAAGATAACATGGTGAAGACCCACTAAACACGGTGTAATTACCGTAAGTGGAGGCACTTTATGCGCACATGCGTGGCGATTATCCTCTAAATGACAGCTTACCTGCTTGGTAGTCATACAGAGCTCGGACGCACATTTGTCGCTCGGCTAAAACCTGAAGCGGAGAGAAAAACTGTAGTCAGAGGAAGGCTGCAATCATGAAATACACGTCTTGTTTAACTCAAATTCACAAGACAGAATAAAGGACAATTAAATCACTTTCATGGAAACCTTTTTTCACATGAACTTTTGATTTTAAAAGATAAGGCTGCTGGCGATATTCTACATTTGTGTCAACAAAGCCCATGAAAGGCCAAAACCAACTTACCGACAACTTCGTATTGCCTGTGTAGCCAAAGCCTGATATTTCTCTGTGTAATAAACTTCAATTGTTGTGCAAAAACTCAGCAACACCTTTACCCTGGGTGACATGTTCTTACATTACAATGAACATGGGCATTGTACTTTATTCATATACGCTGTCCTGTTGCTGTAAATACTTACTAGTAAACTGAATGTGTATTGATCCACTGTTGAAAATAGTCCCCAACAAGTGTACTACATACTTCTGTTTGCTGAAAACTACAGTACCCAACTGATTTAGAAAATTACTGAGCCTGTTTTAAAAATGAACCAATGAGCTTGGGGCTGGGTGCCACTATGGTTTGTTACACAGAACCATCTGAGAAGCCGTAATTGGAAACTGTTTGGAAAAGAATTCAAAGAATACTTGGCAGATGATTGGATGAACCATCTGTCAATCAAACTCATACCGAAGCCAGTCGGGAGAAGAGCGAAAACCTCTCCAGTTCTGATAGAACTGATGCTATAGCAGCATCTACGCTAAACTCTTCAGGTTGTTGTTTAGAACTGATGAAGTTGCTCCGTGTGATCTCACACTACGGTCTCACACACCTAGCTTCCAGTAGCTACACACAGGACACTGATTAGTCCGTGCTCTGACTTGCCGGACACAAACATATTACTTGAAGCCTGACAAGATGGATTTTCGTGTGATAGGTGATCCTGCGATTTCTCGTGTGATCTTGTGGCATCGCAAGAATCCAGCTGCTGTGCAAGGTAAGAGTGCCACATACTGGGTAGCAAAGTCAGAGAGTGTCGAGACAGACTAACATGGTGTTGGTTTTGTTTTTAGTGGGATTTGTTGACAATGAGAAAAATATGAATTCTTGATGACCTTTGAACCTAACCAAATATTCATCAATATTGTTTTTAATTAAGAAAAGATTTCCATTTTTGAACAAACAGGCTTATTGTAAGATACTATACAAGTGCAATATATGTTTGTAGATACAGTACCTCTTGTCCATTTTCTGAGATCTTCTGTTCCTCATCCTCTACGATGTCATCCTCCTCTACCGTGCCGTGTATTTCGTAGCACACAGCCAGCTCCGGTGAGCTCAGTTCTGTGTCGGATGGACTCAAAGATCGCTCTGAGGAAGACCAGTGTGAAAAACGTTCATCCAAACATCCCAAACAGCACAGAGAATGAATGTATTTATGTGTTATCACTGAATAATCCTACATTGTATAATATTATTTGATCTGATATGTTGCCAAACCTATGCCATTCTGTTCCTGTGTGTCCTCTCCATTTGGGATGCCATTGGTTGACGGGACAACAGTCTCGTGTTTGATTACTTGACAAATGGGTTCGGCATCTGAAATAATGACTTGGTTGTAATCTTTTGTCATTGTGCAACATGTTATCAAATGTAAGTTTAACTTTTGGAAAGCTACAACATATCATTTAAAAATAAATTCTGTGTGACAGTGTAACAATACAGCGTAAAAAAATAACAGGGTACAAGAACAAGAGGACTACCAGTGATGGCTGACTCTTCATCTCTCTTTGAAAGCTCAGCAGGGTCAGAGGGGGTCTGACTGTCTTCTGATTGGTCATTCTCCTTTCCATCTTCTTTTGCCTCCTCCTCCTCCTCCTCCTCCTGCATTACCTCAGGTTCAGCTTCCTGTTTTAATCCCTCCTCCTCTTCCGCCTTGTCCTCTTCCTTCACCTCCTCCTTTTCCTCCTCCTCTTGCTCCCGCTCCTCTGCCTCAGTCTGGACTGGTTCTGTGGTAACAGCACAAGGCTGTGGTTGTGTTTCAGCCTCATCTTCCTTGTGCTCCTCCTCCTCCTCCTCTTCCTCATCCTCCTCCACCAGTACAGCCCGTGCTATGTAGCCAGTGTCTGAGACCAGCTCAGTGTGCACAAGACTGGCTGTGTTGAGGTCTGTTGATTGGAAAATTACATCATTAAAAACACAATTTGATTAAGCTTACATGCTGTAAAAGAGCCCACGAAGGCTGTGTATAAAAGTGTAACTATAACGAACGAAAAAGTTGGATTCTCTGGATGCACATTACAGTTAAGCTTGGCACGACTAAAAGTATATGTGGTTACTTTAGGAATAGTTAATTGTGACTGGACTGTAAAAATAATCGGAGCTCTGTCATTTCTGTATAACAGGCCACTGATTCATATTCCCTGGTCTGCTTTACACAGTCTGGAGTATGTGGAGTAGTTTTTGGCAAAAGCATCTAAGTCACTTTAGTCTGTAATAAAAAAAATTTAACAACCACTACTTAATGTCAAACTATGAATGTCTTTGGCAAAGTAATAAGCAGAGTAATATGCTCTTTTCAAATTGCACCATCACCCTGACTTTTTGCGATACTCAGACGTTCTACGTAGATTACCTCAAAAAGGATAACAACATTGCATAATCAGATCCTAATATAATTGTTTGTGATCCTGCTCCACCCTACCTGTGTTTGGCCGTGGTCTCTCTGGAAGAGGAGCTGTCGGAGCCTGTGGAGATTCGAAGCAGAAAGTTGAGTGCTCTGGCTTGGTCGGGGTATTTGGGGGCGAGGCTGGCGGGGCCTCTGGATGTGACTGAGAGGGGTTGTTCTTTACTAAAACGGGGGACAAGGAAGCCAAGAGAGTAGGAGAGGCCGGGGGTGCAGAAGGTTCTGTGGGTGACGGGGGTTTGGGCTCAACAGCTGCCTGAACTTGGTTGTTAGTTTGTGGAACGCTGGGCAGCGCTGAGACTGGAGGGGCGGGGCGAAGAGGTGATGTGGGCGGCGACATGGGGGCTCTGGGCCTTTCTGGAGAGGTGACGGAGCGGAAATCGGGGCTCCTGAGGGGAGACGTGGCACGGTAGATGGGGGAGGGAGGAGCCCGGGCGAAGGGGGAGACCAGGGGTGAACTGTAAGGGGAGGTCGACGTGCTCCCTTCCGCTTTAGAGAAGATGAAGGCCGTGTCTGTCAGGCTGCGCTGGTATCGTCTGAAGGGTTTGCCTGGAGAGAAAGAAAACACATGAAAGAATACACATTGCATATCCCAACAACTGCATGCACTGTAATCCAGGGCTGATCCTTGTGTTTCAATAAAGCGTGTCTAGACCTTAAAGTCTCAGTGTACATACCGGTGCGGGAGGATCCAGGGCTGGTGGGACTTTGTGATGATGTTGATGACAGCTGCCTGAAGAACTCCCTTGGGTTCATGGAGCGCTGTGACACTAACGCTGCCGCCTCCTACAGGTCAAGTAACATATATATATGCAAGAAATCATTAAACAGACCAGGTGTCATGAAAATCCAGCATTTCAATGACGAAACATGTGGCCCTTTTAGGTCTTTGACAAAGCGCTAATGGAAATAATATTAAGTAATGTTAGCTGTATGAGTTATACTGTATAAGATTCACTTACTGCCGCTTTCTCTATGGACTCGCTCCTTCTAAGACGAGCCCTCATATCGTCCATGTGCTCCCTCTGCTGCTGCTCCTGTCAGTGCAGAAACACAGCAGCAATCATATTATTTATATATTCACACACACACACATTTTAATCTCTTCATTTAGAATAGAACCATTTGAAAATGTAGATGACACAACACTTGAGACTTGTGTAACTTGAGTGTTTTGACATTGAGCACTAATTAACGATACAGTAACTGCTGGCACAAAGCAACACCTTGGAAGGACTTTGTTGCTTTTCTCTCAGGAATCTCCGACATCTACAAACCCCTCCTTACACACATGTATAACCAGCCTTACTCTCACCTCTCACAAATATTAATATACTGTCTGTACTCATAACCAAGCTTAGAGACAGCCTTGAGTAAAGGCCGGAGGTAATTGTAACCCTAGTGAGGAACGCCTCCTCCAAACCGTGGTCATATATATACACAACACAGCTCCAAAACTGAGATTTTTGTTTGCAATAACGTCTCGTGTATTAGCTAAAATTTGAAAACACATCATATTTAGTGTTGCGCTGTTTGAACATTGTGTTTGTGCATTCAGCATACTGTATAGTTGTATGTCAAAATGTCACAAAGTCTGTCATCTCTCGCTATTTCGAGCGATTTATATGCGTAGCAACCATTCAGAGTGTGTGACAATGAATCAGTGACAGCTACTGTAAGAAACAACCATCAGAGCAAAATGTTAACTTATTTCTTCTCAAAACATTATTAGTTATGTAATAAATGTCATCTGAAGAACAGGAAAATATGATTTTAGGAAAGTTACAGTTAATTTGCATATTGTTTAAAACAAAAATAGACATGGACATGAATTTCTGTCCCAGTCCGTCCCTGTTGTAAATAAAGGGGCGGCATAATTGTTTGTGCATGCTCCGGGCCTGCTTCCACCTATACATGCAGGTACACCTCCTCCTCATTGAATGTGATAAAGACACATGAGAGGATTCGATAAAAACCTTGAGAACTGCCTGCGGATTAAAGTGACGTCCATATCACCAGACATCCCAAAAGATCATGACTGATGGAAGATGTCAGTTTTCACATTGAATACTAAGCCCATCGTTATTGTATTTAATTTGTATTGTAAAAAAAAAAAATTCTCGCACTTTTATTTTGTAGGCAAAAATGGCTAAAGAGGAAATGATTTGGTGGGTCCCTGTTGCTGTCATGACGGAGATCTATTTCAGCATCTGATTGAGGGACCCGGCAGGCCCCATTGTTTCCTCAGAGTTGTTTTGTAGCAGGACAATGGTGGCACTTACATGGATCAGAGGGTCAGTTATAAAGTCCTCAGAAACAAATAGTTTTAGAATCAGACCTCTCACAGCCAAAGGTCAATCCAGTTCTTACACGGGGGTCAATGAGTTCAGGCCAGTCTGAACCAACTGAAAAGCCAGAAACCAGCAAAGCTATATGTGTCCATTTTGCCACCACAAAGCCCATGAAAACACGGTTGACCACTTTGTATCATTTTACATGCAAGATATACACATTAGGGCTGTCAAAGTTAATGTGATAATAACACTGTTACTGCAAATGTGTTTTAACGCCACTAATTTCTTTAAGGGCATTAACGCAACTTGCAGTTTTTAGGTTATACCGGGCTCAGCTTTAAAGCTGGAGTAAATATCACATGAAACTACAAAACATAAGGAATCCATTGGTACTAACCATATCATACTAGCTTGTCGCAAAGAATGCTAAATGCAGTATCTGTGAGGGTTTCTGGACAATATTTGTCATTGTTTTGTGTTGTTAATTGATTTCCAATAATAAATATATACATACATTTGCATAAAGCAGCATATTTGCCCACTCCCATGTTGATAAAAGTATTAAATACTTGATAAATCTCCCTTTAAGGTACATTTTGAACAGATAAAAAAATTAGATTAATTTTCAATTAATCGCGATTAACTATGGACAATTATGTGATTAATCGTGATTCAATATTTGAATCGATTGACAGCCCTAATACACATCTCTTCACTCACCCATTTGTGTTTCTCCTTTCTGCGCAGTTCTTCTTCTTGCTCTGCCTGTTTTCTTCTGTGTGACATTTAAACAAATAAAACAGCACCACTTATTATTGTTCCAATATCCAAAATACAGTGCATTTACTGTCTATGTGAATCTATTACTGAACAAAAATATAAACGCAACACTTTTGTTTTTGCTCCCATTTTTCACAAGTTGAAATAAAAGATATTTGTTAAAATCTGATTCAGTGAGCACCTCTCCTTTGCCAAGATAATCCATCCACCTGACAGATATGACACATCAAGATGCTGATTAAACAGCATCATTATTACACAGGTGTGCATCGGGCTGCTTACAATAAAAAGCCACTCTAAAATGTGTAGTTTTATTACACAACACCCAGATGTCTCACGTTTTGAGGGAGACTGAAGGAATGGCCACCAGAGCTGTGGCAGTAGGGTTATGGTACGATAACAAACCCAAGTGCATTTTATTGCTGGCAATTTGAATGCACAGAGATACTATGACGAGATCCTGAGGCCCATCGCCGTGCCATTCATCCGCCACCAACACCTCCATGTTGCAGCATGATAACGCACAGCCCCAAGTTGCAAAGATCTGTACACAGGAAGCTGAAAACATCACAGTTCTTGCATGTCCTTCCATATTCACCAGTCATGTCACCCATTGAGTACGTTTGGGATGCTCTGGATCGGCTTGTTCCAATTTCTGCTAATATCTAGCAACTTTGCGCAGCAATTGAAGAGGAGTGGGCCGACATTCATCAGGCCACAATCAACAACCTGATCAACTCTATGCAGAGATGTGCCACACTGCATGAGGCAAATGGTGGTCACACCAGATACTGTCTGATAGTTTGGGGTATCTGTGACCAAAAAAAAATATTTCTGTAGGCCTAGTCGTGTGAAATCGAATGAATAGTCGTTTTTTCCAAGATAAAACTACACATTTTAGAGTGGCCTTTTATTGTGAGCTGCCCAAGGCACACCTGTGTAATAATGATGCATCTTGATATGACACACCTGTCAGGTGGATGGATTATGTTGGCAAAGGAGAAGTGATCACTAACATAGATTTTAACAAATTTGTGCACATAATTTGAGCGAAATAATCCTTTTCTAGATCTTTAATTTCAACTCATGAAAACAAAAGTGTATATTATAGTTTTGTTCAGTGTATTTTATTCTTCTAATCCATACAAAATACAGCCACTGGAGGGCACTATTGAAACTATTGGAAACAGACATTGTTCCTACCTCTGCTCCTCAATCATCTGTAGCTTCTCATTCATCTTTCTGTCCCTCTCATCTGCATCCCTCCGCTCCTTTGAAACTCTCTCTCTCTCAAGGCGCCGTCTCTCCTCCGCTGCTCGCCTCTTCTCCTCGTCTTTCCTCTCTTCCTCTTCACGCTGACACACACACACACAATGGGAAACAATGGGAGAACATATTATACTTTCATTTCACTTTCAAATAGAAAAAACAGCTCTCCTCAGTAGCTATGTAAATGGCAGTAAACTATATTTTGGCCACACAGATGTGGCCAAATTGAGAGACTTTGGCATACCTCTGCTCGTGCCCAGAAGGAGTCTCTGTTTATCCGTCTCATCTCCATGGCAGCATTAGTTTTTCTGTAGTTTGTACCCTATAAGAAAAACAAAGGAACAGTGAACGCAGAGCCACAAATATACTAGAAGTCACATAGGAGGTAAGTTTCTACATTAAGTTGTGTCACAGTGTGTATATGAAAGTCTCTGTCTCCATCTGTTGGGCAGATGTGGTATTGCAGTGGACTCACCACTAGTTCCTCCTTGTCCGCAGACCTGGAGCTCCTTCTCACCCACTGTGTAGGAGTCTGGGCCAGGGCCTTGCTGAGCTCTGCTAGTATCTTCTCCTCCGTCACATCCTCCACTTTCTCTGCACCAACGAATACATGTGCTTCCTGAAACATGGAGGGCAGGGAATGAAAAAGAGATGGCAAATAGAGTAAGACAGATGTGAATTTAATCCACCATTGCATACTGTACTGTAGTCACACACACACACACATACACAAAGGCTAGAAATTCATACACAAGTACACACAGTCCCTCTGGTGGTTTTTGTCTTGGTCTGACTTGGAGTTATGCAAACTTGGAGCCAAACAGTTGTGCAACTGCTACAAGGATTGTAAGAGAGCGAAAAAATACTCCCTGGCTTTAGCGTGAGGACAGGAATGCATTGGTTTGGATGGTTTTAGATGGCAGAGGGGGGGATGGGAAGAAATAAAAAATAGGGGTTTAGATACGGGAAGTGAGAAAAAGAGGGTGTGAAAGCATGTGTTTTTGCAAAAATGTAGAAAAAGAGAGAGACCTTCACTTAGCATGCAGTAGTTGCTCAATACCTGGAAGTCAAGCTTAAGGGAGATCTAGAGATATAAAAAAAGACTACTGGCAGATCATATTCAAAAACCGCACTAGTGTTCCACTTCTGCTATTTCTATGGCACAGATAGGTGTTGAACATGAGCTGAACTCATGCATGTATACGGGCATTTTGTATGTGGCCAGGACCTCAGAATAATTTCCATGGAGAGTAAGTCCAGGCTTGTTGATGGAGGGCCAGGTCTGTCAGCCTCCAACAGGAAACCACAGCTTTATCTGAGTGACAACGCTGACACCGACACTGAACAGAGCATCCAGTGTGCCCTATAATACATGTCAGTACGGAGTATAATCCATATCACTCTAGCTGTCACTGCCAACTGCACACACACAGACCAGACAAGCAGTCCACAGCGCTGCCAGGGATGCTGGGAAAATCATGGAAACAGACAGAACCACAATGTACAGCAAAAGCTCCCAGTAGCAAGAACATGTTTGCCCATTACTGACACCAACCTTGCATCCTCGTGCACTGAGTTTTATCAAGTACAGGAAGACAGAACCGTTTTCTCTCAATATGTCAATATGTTCTTCCCTGCATACTTTATGCAAATCACCTCTAATCACCTCTTTGCATACCTTTTTCATAACTCTTTTCATATCATGATATGGTTGGGAGTCACTCAATAGCATTCAGGTGCTACAGGACTTGGATTCCATATTCATCATCGTGTTTAAGATGTAAATCATAAGTGTTGGAGATTAAATAAAGCCCCTAGCCTCCTCTCAGTCTCTCACCTTCCCCCCTGTTTCAATCCCATAACGTGCTTTGCTGTTAATGTAATGAATTCACAAGTGCCAACCAACTTTAGCATTTTACTCTTTTTCTATTTGAGCTCAGAGTGCTGTTTCAGTAGTAAAGACAAATGTGTCATAATCCACCCTATCCATGCCCTAGATGTTTTCAGGCTATTAAATAGGCGTTATCGGTCGCTATAAGCACCATAGATGTGGGTCAATAGGGGCCTATTACACCTAAAAGTAGGTTTTATCATCTATTCACATGGTAGATCACCAAAAGAAGGTATAAAAGAACATGACCGCGACCTCTAGCGACCGTAGTAATTATGACAGGAGCAGAAGTGGAAGTCAGGCGTTGTAGTATAGACAGCGTGAAACTCCATATGGGGTGGAACTTGAGGGTGATGGATGGGAGTTTTCACCCGGGAGACTGAGGTTCACATCCCATTTGTGTTCATAAGAATTAAGTTTCACTTTCACTTTTGAAACATAGTTATTTTAAGGAAAAAAAAACAATATTTTTCCCTTAACTTAACCAAGTGGTTTTGTTAGCTAAACCTACAGAAGCCTTTTTGTTAAAGTTCAAAACGTGACGTTTCATTCAGTTTAACAATGTGTTAGAATGTGTTACAACATATAGGCCTGATAACAGTCAATAACTGGTGATATTTTCATGGGAAAATCTCAGTATAACGTCCAAGTAGGATGTTGCATGCGAACCAACCATCTTTTTTTAGGATTCGTACCATTGATGACCTTGATAGCTATGGGTATAAGAATATAACCTCTCCGGGAGGAAAAAGAGCCCGAGGTGATGTGACAGGTTGAGAGTTACCAGCTCGATATAATTGTGCTCAACTCTGCACAAAACTGACTGCTCTGGCACTGCTTCATACAGTCTCTCCTGCTCAGGAGTTGTTCAGACTGCGAGAGGCAGTGGGTGGATGTGGATGTGTCCCTATGAAGTCTGACCCAGATGACTGATGGGTCACTTATGGTTAAGTGTTATTGTTTGCATGCTCCTTTAAATATAAAAAATGAATGTAAGTTGATTCATAGACAGTTTTGTAACATTAACAGCGCATTATGTTCGTAATGAGAGCTCCACAGATTATATAACACAGAAGCAGCAATAGAGGCCAATGTTGGTTGACATGGCAGTAAATCCTCTGTTCTTAAGTGTGTGTCAGGGCGAGATGACAGACGTGAATGATCTAAAGTGCTTCAGGGTTTAGTGCTTTGAACCGAACATGTTGCTTTATTCCATATTCACAATAGAAGTACTGTTCTTTGTTGCGATCCAAATCTCCTGCTCCACCTTAAAAGATATTTGGCATTGTGCCAGGCTGTCATGTGCACATAGTTATGCCTATATTACGTTTGGTTATGATTAAAGATGTATTTCATAAAATTAAAAGAAAAGATTCAACTCCTACTGTATCTTCATTTCCATTTTTGCAGCCCTCTCTCATATCTGAGATATACTCTCATACAGTACGTATCTCCTCCTCCAGTGAATCACTCACAGTATCAACACTTAATGTTCTTGCACACACACGTACACACACACACACACACCCTTCTGACTCAACTTCATTCAGCTTCATATTGTTTCAGTGGAAATGCAGAACAATGGAAACACCTGCACCCTATTCATAATTTACTTGTCATAACTTAACGCCACACTGGAGTACAGTATGTAACGTACCCAAATCTACTGCTGCAGGACTCGCCTTAACAAAACCCCCTCGCTGCCAGCTGGGACATGCAGCATAGCAAGCCAGAAAGACACAGACAAGTTGAAAAAAAAAAAAAAAGAGAGAGAGAGAGAGAGAGAGAGAGAGAGAGAGAGAGAGAGAGGGAAAGAAGCGAATAGCAAATACAAACTAACAACGTGCCGAGGGAAATTCTAACTGACTGTATCCAAGGCAATGAATGCCAGGAGTCTAAGAAAACCAGCTAATTGAGCCCCCTGTTATGATCATCATCACTCAATTTATGTATGTGGGTTATCTCAGTAGTTTTGTTTCCCGGTCATCGCAAGGTCAAGTAGGAATTTCGCTGAGTGTCAGGATTATTTAAAGCTGTGGCGTCTGTTTATTTTCTGTGGACAACAGTAAAATACAACCTGCCTTGCTGACACAGGTAATATCAGCAACTATGCTATAACACCTGTTTGGATTTCTTTTCCCTTAAAAACAACTGGTGCTCTACATCCCTTGAGACAATGTTGAATCAGTCACATATAGCTTATGAGTTTTAATAAATACATTATGTAATGTCTTTGACTTTGCATTAGAGGAAAAGGTTTGCATATCTTTTACTCAATGTAAAAATCCATTAAAAGCACAAGCCCCATATTCACAACTTGACCTCATGAGAGACTCATCGATTGATTGACTATTAATTGATTAATCAACATTACGTTGCCACTCAATTTCAATAGACAAGACACAGAATGAATGGAGCCTGCCGTAGAAGTAATTTGGTGCTTGATATACTTGATATTTTTGAGGTCTTCACAGTAGGGCTGCACGATTATGGCTAAAATGATTATTATTTTGATCAATATTGAGATCACGATTATTTATCATGATTTTTTATAGATTAGGGACAAAATATTTGTATTACAAAGAACTAGAAATGTTGTCCTTTTACTTGTTGTTATTGTCATCTATTGTGTTTATTTGCATAGAAATACACAATTCAAATGATAAGGGAAATAAATGATTGTGTTTCTATTTTAATATTTGCTCTGATTTAAAAGAATCTTGGCATTAGTAGTTCTAATTATATATTAAAAGCTGCTTAGAGCTAGTGTTAGGAAGTTAAACAGGTCATATTTCTCTCTCTAATATCTATTTTACATTGCTGTGAAAACATCTACTTCAAACAACTGAAGTTATTCATCAAGTTTCTCGCCAAAAACAACATTTTACAAGATTACGTTTGAACACATCATAATAGTGTTATAATTTACAATCGCCGAATTCTCATTTGTACTGAGAAGAGATTGAACACACCATAATGTAACTCAATGGAACCCCGTTGACGCTAGCTCTTTAGCTCCGTGCTGTCAGCAGACGAGCCGGTCACTGTGATTACTCTGAGCAGCATCATGGGAACGAATACCAATGTAAAAAGTGGCTGATTAAGTTAATTGTTCCAAATGCTTTTATGGTTGTTCCTTCGCGGCTTATTTTGGACTTGCAGTTGTGACAAATTGCGAGTTTTATGTCTTCTTCTTCGATTAATTGTGCAGCCCTATACTCCACAGATACAAACACTGGTATCAGTTCATATTCATTCCATCCAGTGTCACTTCTTGTCCTGCTAATTGTTGCCAGGTGGCTGTGAACTCTTTGTGCAGATTGATAGAAACTATAAAACAAACCGGTTTGAGTAATCTTTTTGAGGAATTTATCACACGCCAAGCCCAGATGATTTCCCAGACGGAGGTATGACGCAGACTGCTGTGCTGTTTTTTTTTTTTTACAAGCTTCCCATGATGTTTACATTATTCTTTGCCAGCACATAAAGTACATTTTAAAAGATTGTTCATGAACAATGTACGTGATGGGAAAGGTGAGTAAAGACGATTACGTGGCCTTGAAACGTCACATCTGCTGGTAAAGTTAGAATGAACAGAAGACAGGACACCACAGAAACAGCATGTATCATCACCACAGTCTTTAGGTCGGGATATTTCTGCAAATGCAATCCATATGCTTGGCTACGATGTCTATGGAGGTGATACAGTGTGTTCTCTTTTAGTCTGAACCAGATATAACTAATAAATCGATGTCTGAACTGCAGCGTAAAGGAAAATCAAATTTAGATTATTTTTCTAATCTAGTCTAACACCTGTCTGAACAACCGTTTGCTCTTAATCTAAAATAAATATTTTCTGTTCCCTTTTTTGTTATGTAGTGGGTAAGTAGTGACCACAAGTTGATTGCATTGTCATGTTGCAATGTCTGGCTATTAATGTATGTGTGTGTGTGTGTGTGTGTGTTTGCTAAGGTTAGGGGTCACAATTCTCCCACAATTCTCAGAAGGAGAGACAATTTTCTTCGTTCCACGCCATATCGACCACGTAATCATTTCTCTACAATTTTGAAATCCCACATGAATATGTACACTGCTCATACACACACACACACACACAAACACACACACAGTCTCATAGAGGGGTTCGGCGCTGTCAGACATTGGCTCGCAAAATCCCAGACTCGACATAAGAAAATAAAGAGACAAAAAACAACAAACATTCCACAGATGCTTCTGCAGTTGACTGGGTGATGCCTTTATATGGAAACTAGTAAACCCAGGGGTCAGTTGAACCTCTCCTAGTTAGACTCAGACGCCAAATAAACACAGTTTGAGGGCCACAGATGGAGAGGAGGATGTGCAGCTAACATGATGAATCATAAAAAAAAAAAAAAAACATACAGCAGTTCTTTATTCCGTCTACTTCCTGTCTCTCCTATCACCACTTGGTTTTGTGACGTGACTTTTGTGTCACAAACAATAGAGCTTTCAAGCCCAAACTCAGCTGTCTCCTCCCTGGTAGCGACATGGCAGATAAACCAAACGTATGACCAACACTGCAATAGAGCAGGAAGTGGACTGAGGACAGGAAGCTCTCAAAACAATACAAAGTAAACTACCGTGAGTAAATATAGAGTTTGTGAGCACAAAGTCTAGAGATAAAAAAGAACTGAAGAGGACAGAATGTTTTCTCTAAAGCAGGGATTTGGGAAAACAAAGAGTGCCAGGTATGTTATTTTCATGTACTGGACTGCTTCTGCTCCTCCTCAGTGCTAAAAATATCTCAGCTAGAATTATGTCATCTTTAAAAAACGCATAGACAAACCACTGGATTGAAGTGCACAAAGGTTAGCGATTTGTGACAAAGCACATCATGATCTACTGCACCTTGAAGAAGTTTTTGATGGCTGGAATGTGGGTGGCACATTCTGTCCTCCGGAAGTCATCCACAT
Source organism: Sebastiscus albofasciatus (assembly GCA_916701655.1). Lineage (NCBI taxonomy): Eukaryota > Metazoa > Chordata > Actinopteri > Perciformes > Sebastidae > Sebastiscus > Sebastiscus albofasciatus. The sequence continues at coordinate 45,024 of CAKAOI010020480.1, forward strand.
TTTGGCCGACCTGCACACAAACACAGGATGTAGACACTTACATTCATGTCATACCTCTCTCAGAGCGGGTTAAAAACAGAGGAGGAAGGGAGGCAGAGGAACAAAAGGATTCACACTGCAGTAGACAATCTGTGTTTCAGCATTTGGATAGATAACATAAAAGCTCAAATGTTAAAAGGGATAGTCCGGGTGTTTTGAAGTGGGGTTGTATGTACTTATCTATAGTAGGTGTATATCTTACAGTAGATGAGGGTTGGAGTGCCCTCAGCCTCGAAAACAGAAAGGAGTACCGACACCGGAGCAAAGCAATGTACGGCCGTGGACGGGGCCGGCAGAAAAACGTATTTTAGCGTCCTAAAAGGTTCACCTAAAAAAATTTGATATCTGTTTCAGTGTATGCTATATTTAATATTTTCTGACAGCAAAGTGAACCGAAAATGAATTCATGTTTTTATCATCTGAGCATGCTGGCTTTGAAGAGAACATAGATAAGTTTCATCTTCAGTTCAGTTTCCAGTCGGAAGGGAGGCCTGTCTGATGGCAAGATAAAGTGGTAAAAATATTCTAAATATAGCGTACACTTAAACGAATATCGATCTTTTTTAGATTAATTTTTGCTGTCCCCGTCCACAGCACAGTATTGCTTTGCTCCAGTGTTGGTACTTCTGTCTGTTTCTCCAAACTGGGGGCGTGCCGACCATCATCTGCTGTAAGTAATACACCTACTATGGATAAAACCCCACTTCAAAACACCCAAACTATCTTTACGTCGTAATGTTGTACAATTTACAGCATATCATCGTAGAACATACGCAGCATTATTCTGTATATTTATGAACCCAATATGAAAATGTACGTATATTTTTCTGACACTGTGATTTTCTTTCATATTCAGCTGGCTGCAGATGTAACACCATGCTTTCAAACCTTCTCCCAACATCTGTTTCTCGGACTGATTCATGACCAGATATATTGTGGAACCAATTTTCAACGAATCAGAGGCAGCGTGCAACATGCCTGTTTATAACAGGGCTACAACTCCATGTAATTCTGAGCCATTTGACTCCCACAACTGTCTGACAAATATCAGCCATGCCCTGTGATTCATAACGTCTTGTACTGCAATGACGTAATAACACATTCTCACAGCGCTTTCCCACAGGTCAGATGCCAAATAAGTCTATGTCAAAACAGGACGATAGAATGTGAATAAGTCAAGTAGCTTAGGATTTTCTCCAGAGTAATTAGCAGATCAATGAGTGCATATGTGACCACTTAAGATGTTAAACCCATTATCTTGGCGCCACTAAATGACTTTGCCCTATCTAAATGAATGCAATTTGTGTGTGTACCTGCTATATGTATTTACAAACAAAGCTGACGTGTGTTTCTGTCATTTGTGCTGGTATGTGTGTTTCTTTAACATGATAAGCCTGTGCTTACATGAGCTAAGCCCCATGAGCCCGTCTGCCACTCACCCAGCTGATCATGGCAATCCGGGGGCCTCCTGTCTCCACGCTTCCCACTTTGCACAGTCCGTATTGAGGCTTGGAGATGTGAAACTTCCCTGCCAGCTCTGCCACACCACCCGCTGTTTAGAAAGGAGACAGAGATAGGGAGAGGTTGGATGGAACAAAGGGAAAAGGAGACTGATGGTGATGGAGAGTGCGACAACAGAAATTATACATTTTCTCCCAATAGCAAATTAGAGTTAGAATAATATTTTCTAAACGCAAGGATGACAAATGAATTCCCTTCAGGCCAAAGTGAAGAAGCTGACAGGTTTCATTCTTTCTTTGAAGGGCTTAGAAGACATACCACATATGATAGTTTCGCCTTACCTCCTGAGTCAGCCAGTTTGAGCTTGTTAGTGACTCCATCGTATGCGAATATTGCCCTGTGGACAAACACACAAACACAACAGGTCAGCTACTGAAATGTGGATGACAAAGACATGACAGACACACTTGTAATGAGGAGTGTCAGGTTGAATTTTCTGAACTAAACGACTACTTGTTTGATTTCGGTACGCCCGAGAGTCATCCAAAACGTCCATATCCAAGCATGAGCGTGTGGACAGCTGGCTCTGCCATGTGTTCACTCTTTCACTGTGCACACAGGGGACACACACACACACACACACACACACAGGCATAGCCAGATGTTTTACTGCACATACTTTGTCTAAACTATAACAAGCTTCCCTGCAGTGCAAATCATCTCTACAATGCACATAACAAAAATGAATTCTCTTCAACTGTGACACTTTGCAGTACATGCGTAAAACAGGAAGGCACTCGGCAGCACAATAACCTTCATTCATAACGTGCTTGCCTCATAGATGGATGACTCCTGAATGTGAAATAAATGCGGTTCACCGCTACAATTTTTTTTGACATTTTGCAGGTGAAAACCTGTCCTACCGCACCCTTCAGTCAGTCAAACTGCAGGTCACTGTGGCAACTCAACAACTCATAGTGTGTTTCCATGACAGCAGCGAGATACAACTCCACTTCTGAACAAACTAAGTACAGAGTGATTGTTTTGAGATGTTACGTAGCTTTGTTGCAGTTTATCCAAGACAGAAATGTGTGACTTCATAATAAAGAGAAAAAAAACAAAAGACCAATGGGATACTTGTAAAGCTACACATCGTCCTGGCTGTTATCTCCACCACTAGTTCAGAGTCCAAAATGATACCCATGTGCTATTTGACATGACATGCTTCTAACATAATCCTGATTCATGTGTGTGTTTGAAGCACAACTGGGGGTAAATCTGTGTGTGTGTGTGTGTGTGAGTGTAAGTGACTTTACGAGGTGGCCTGCAGAGAGATGAATTGTCAAAGCTTTATAGGACTGTGTATGTGTGCACAAGTTTGTGCATGTGTCTGTGTCTGACTGTGTAAATCTTGCTCTGTAGGACTCCTGGGGGTGTGTCAACAACATCTGGAGCTGGGTAGCAAGAGTGTAAGGCCATGAGCAGCTATTACAATAGGCCAAAGGTGACCGGTCTGTGTTTGCGGATGTGTGTCGGGAGGAGGGGGTGAATGAGAGACAGACACAGAGAAAAAATAAAGTATTAGTATGAAACGTTTTGTTCTTGTTTACAACATCTACAGTAAAAACAACAGCAGTTTGGCATAAAAGTGGACAGCAGGCCAGCTAACTCGGTTAGCATCTCTGAATCACTGTTATTTTTTCCTGATACAACAAGTCTGTGTCTGTCCAAAGAACAAAGAGCGACAAAAGTCAATCGGTATGTGTGCTGGGGACACAATAACCATATTGTGCGCCCTATTGAAAGCTGCACGCTGCCACTGCACGTGTGAGGAGGCTGGCTGAAACTGCCCTCTCGTTTTGATTTTAATGGTGCTGATAATGCTGACAGGTGTTAACTGAATATTTATCATTTTATTTATTAAATTTTAAATAATATTTCATCAGAATATTAAAAAAAAAGGGCTCATATGAGCTTTGTGTCATCCAGATCACTCCCATATCTCTTCGGGGATTAGTCAAGCCACAGTAAATACAGAAACAACACCCTCCACTCCCTTATTAGTCTTAACCAGCATCCAGAGCTGCTTAGACACCAATCCACATTTACTGATCCCTGGTCCTCAAGACATTCCTAAAGGTCACCATTCACGAGTCCGTCAAGGTCAAAGGTCACTGGGCCTCTGAAGGAGTCTTGATTGCATGTGCAAATTCTCCACCCACAAGGAACAGGCTTGCACATGAGGATACACGGTGTTGTGGGAGACTCTTTGTTCTGCAAGAGATTTCACTTGGACGGAATTTACAAAGATCGTATTTTAAGGCATTTTTTCTCCCCAGGATTTGACTTAACTGTAATCCCTGTCTAGGATACCCAACAAGGTCGGGGAGTTTACAAATGCAATCATTTTACAAAAATAACAAATGGTCAAAAAAAATTTTTTAAGTATAAATAGGATCTGATCCCTTTAATACATTTTATTATTATCACAGCATTTGGAAGATCCATCAATCTCGTCTTTTCTGCCTCGGGGAAAGACACATATCTCTGAAATGCACTGGCACAATAAAGTTTATTGAGGGGATCAAGTAACCATCCTGAACCTTTTTCTACATTTTCTGAAAGTCTCATTTTAAGGACTGTTCACCCCTCTGATTTATCAAAAGATTATCTGCATGGTTGGAATTTAAAAGAAACCTGCTTTTGCAGTAATTCTATGGTTCAGTGAATCCTCGTCACTGACATGAAATGAACGGATTACATTTGACGAGAAGGCCTGTGAAAGTTTACACTTCTGGATAATACAAGTTTTTACAACTGTGCCTCTTCTACTACAGTGCTTTTTACTGTAACAGAGAATAAAGTCAAACCCTGTGGTAAACCACAGACTCATAATCTGGATATGCCAGCAGGGTGGTGTAGTGAGCACAGAGGGACGGTTCTCCCTCTATACTCACCACACAGACGATTCAGGTTCACATTACAAGTGAGCTGAAGTGTCCTTGAGCAAGACAATCAATCCAAAACAGTTTTTACGGTCACTCTTCTGTAGATGACCAACGGTATACCACATCAAAGTAAGCCAACTAGATGCCCTTCTCTCTCTCTCTCTCTCTGTTTTTGTCTGCGCCACTTGATCAGCTTTGTTACTGTAAAGTAGCAGCAGTGAAATCTTTCCTAACTAACAGAGCAGATTAGACCCCCATTCCTTCACACATGTAGGTTTCTTGAGAGCTACACTGACTGATGAGAAAAACAGACTCTCTTATGTCGGTACTCCAGCCCACCTCTAAACTCAGCCAGCAATGACCTCAGCTCTGAGAAAGGGAGGGAGAGAAGAGAAGAGAAGAGAAGAGAAGAGAAGAGAAGAGAAGAGAAGAGAAGAGAAGAGAAGAGAAGAGAAGAGAAGAGACGAGACATGTGAAATGTAAGGAAAGAGGCCATCACTAAGGGGAGTGAGGGGCATGAAAAGGGGAGAGGAGAAGAAAAGAAAAATGATGGCATAATCTGAAACATCAACTTTTTTTTAAGTAATTAACAATGAGGAATGCAATCTGTGCATCATTACCACAGCCAGCCACTCGGTGCAGCTATAAAACAAATAAACAGCCATTTATCTAAGGGTATACAGAGACAAAGGCATACATACAGACATGCACACACACACACACACACACACACACAGAATAGACTGTAAGCCTGAGCCAGTAACAATAGGGCTTGTTTGTTTTGGACTACCAGATCCCCTGTAATACCTCCAAACATGCTACGCTCTACCATTTCAAGATGAACATAACAGAAGCAGATGGCGAGCTTCGCTGGAGAAGGCCTTGTTTTCACATTCCACTACACCAGGCTAAACTATCAACCATTTCACTGTGGTAATAAGCACACTGTATTGTCATTTCTAAAGAGACTTTATGGGAGATTTTCTTCCCTTGTGCTCTCGTCCAATTTTGTTTCGATGCTCTCATGTCATTGTCATACAATAAGAAAGAGCAAAAATGAACCTATTTTGATCCCCAGAACCAATAACCATTTCTCATATTCCTTGTTCACTACGCCATCCCTTCTCTCTCTCCACATATCCTGTTGGTATCTCACCATCATTACTACTCTAAATTCATTATTCTGACCCCCGTCTCCTACAACACATATTTCTTTCCCCTCCTACTTTAAATCCTGTAGCACAACATGCCTCTTTCACAAACCGGAGCGATATCTCACCGTCATCTTTTCTCCCTCGACTCCTCACTTCCTACCCTCTATGTCTCTCCGACAGGAAGATCTTGTGGGCTCATGGGTCATTTATTCGTTCCATCTTTGCCAGCGGGGGAGATATGAGAGATTTGTGGTTATGCACGCTGTTGCGATATGATAAACTGCGCATGAAGAGAAAATGGATGAGAGGCTGGGAGAATTCGCTGCCCAATATTAAGCTCTCCATCAGATCGTTCATTTTTTTGCCCTCGCTCTTCCACATTATTGCACACACATCCCCAGTGTTCCCACCAACTCTCATGTAAGGCATTTGTCAAGACCTGTGATTTTAATAATGCAGTCTTTTCAGTGCTTATTTCATGCTCTAACTTCTTTCAGATTGTTTTCATTACGTACCTTTCCACAAGCTTCCTTCTGTTCAGTTCATTTTACATCATATGTTTTTTCTCCCCTCCCCCCCATCAGCCCCCCAACTTCTTACTCTTGGCTCAAAGCTGACCTGGGCTCAGTGCTATTTTTAGTCTCTCTGTCTACCTCTCTGGCTGTGTTGGAGTAAGGAACTCAGAGACGTCCCCACAGCGCACAGCGCTCATTTCCTCTCGCCAAACATGGGCAAAAAAAAAAGTCCAGCCAGACTCCACTGCTGAAAAAGTCATTTTTTTTCCCCCCCCTGGCCGTCATGTTACTCATATAGTGTCCATGCGGCGACCCCGGCGGTGCACGCATTCTTCCGTCCGTCTGGACAGCAGAGACATGTGGAGGTTTATGGGTAGGGGTTGAGAAATGTGACTAAGAGAAAGGAAGTGACGGAATGAGAGAGTAAGTGGAGAATAGGAAAAAGAGAGAATGGCACTACATTGGTCTGGCTTGTACAGTCAGTGTGCTCTAAAAAGGTGATGCATCAGTGTAAACATCACGACTGAAAAACGTGGCGTGGTAAACCACAGGCACGTTCCAATTGTAACGTGGTGAAAGATGTTGCTAGGGAGCACTTTAAATAAAGAATTGGCTTTTATACAGTTCTGGTTAAGAAACTTCTACACAAGACTGTCCAACATCATATCCCACAATCCCTAGAACTTCAAACTGCAGTGACGCAATCAGTGTTTTTTCTCTTTGGCTCCTCATTAAGTGATGAAACGTGGATGTCAAAATGATGTAGGCTTGCTGCTGAAGGAGGGATGGTGTTTATGAACACCTCCACCACCTTATTGCACCTCTCACTTCTGTGATTATTTCTCCTAGTGCCAGAAAAACAGAGACACTGTTAGGAGGGAGAGAAGAGATATCACAGTGTCTCTTGAAAAGAAGCAGGTAAGGAAAGAGAAAACAGAGAAGGGAAAAGCCACAATAGTCTTGGTTTGCTGCAGAGGATTCAGTCAGGTGCCCTGCAGAGAGTGGGCTGTAACCACTGTAATCCCCACAGACCAAGCAACAGGGCCCCTTAATACCAGCTGCTTGGAATGAGATGGGATTCAAGCAATGTCCCATGAGAAGGGCAGTGTATAACAAAATCCCTATAGGTGCAAGAAATAATAAGCAGAAGCTTGTTTTCATTATAAAACATATACTGTCAAACTCCAGTCTGTTGCACATGCATTATTGTGTCAGAAGTACAGCTGGCTCAGGGAAAGGCTTTGTGTAAACTTCTGGCAGAGGTTCTACATTTGGGTTATGATGTGACGGTAGTGCCTAGCACAGAAACCTTGATCCAATAACCAAACCGTGCCAAGTCCCAATCAACAGCATTTACACCGGCTGAGAGGCCAGGATATCCGACTGGAAACACACATGCACATATACACTCACAAGGATTCAGTCAATGCTTCACATTCAGTTAAGCCCAGAATTAGGTTTAATAAATGGTACTGTAGCAGGTAACAATGCATCTGTAAAAGCCGTTATGCTTCAGTGACAGAAAAAACTTGATCTTCAACTCGTGTTTAATCCGGGCGCCTAAAGTAATCGTACCATGACAGCAACAAATAGAAAGCTTGTTGAAAAGCTTCACCTTGTGCCCTGATGATTCAGATCAACACAAAACTGTTGGATCAAACATGAATCCAAGTTAATACTTGAAAAGTTAGTTTGAAATGAAACCTGTGTCCCATGTGAAGCTCTGCTAATGTACTATTGATTTACTGTTGAGACCTTGGTACTGCTTGAAGCACAACAGTATTACCTATTACTCCTATAACATAGCATTCTGTATCGTCATTGACTGGCAATATTTTTGAAAAGTCTAACGGTATCAATAGAAATCTGCCACTCAAAAAACCTCTAATGACTCCAGAGCAAACAAAGTAATCCAAAAAGCACTACTTGCTTTGTGTGTTTCAAATACTTTTGAAGACTTCGACAGTTGGACTGCAGGATGTTGAGACATGCTGGGGTAGAAATGTGACCTCATGTTAGCCCAAAGTCAACTGTTTTTTTTTCTTTCTTTCTTAGGTGTTATGTGCTTTCTTGTCTCATTTTGTCTATTCATGCAAAAATGAAGAAAAGGTAAACTCTAAAATGATCAGTTTCTACATGAATGTATTTAATAGGACAACTTAAAGTAACCTGTACATTGTCACCATGGAAATATTTCTTTGTTTTTCGTATTTTGCATAGTTGGCGTTATGCTCATACTGTTGATAAGTCATGTTTAACTCCCCTTTTAACGACAGCTGTGCACGTCAATCTGAAGAATAAGTTGGCTGCCTATTTGACCCATAAGAGACTTGCTCAGATCCACCCATTTGAGTAACACTGACTGATCTGTATAGTACTCGACTGGGTGGAGGACACAGCAGACTCCCCTGGAGACTATTACAGACCACTGCAGCTATTTGGCCTGGAGATAATGGTAAATAGTGGGAGAAATGACAGGAGGCGATGGAGAAGAAAATTATAAGAGAGAACAGAAAGTGGAGCTAAATTAAATGTAGGAAAACAACAGAGTGCATACAGTATCAGTCAGTGGGGGGTGAGGTAGTGGGGGAGACTGGATGGAATGCTGACAGAAGGAGGGGAGGGAGGAAAATGTCGGTTCTCAGCAAAACACGGAGCCAGAGAAGTTTAGAATATGACAAACTAAACAAATAAGTAATTAAATCAGTGCCAAGGACCATGTGAGAGAAAACAGCCCTCTCTGTGCTGCCGAGGCAGATGGAAACGAGCGGGGGATGGACAAAGAGAGACCAAAAGCGTGCTGCTGTACGGGTGATGTTCATTCAAAATGTCCCCAAACAACAAACTTGCAACAAAAACACACCATTAACACTTTTAGACAAAAGTATGGTCAGGTGATGAACAGCGAGGCAGTGCGTGTAGTGGTGGACTGCGTGGACAACAGCTTGGCTCGTGTTACAGCCATGACTTAATCCACAGCATTCATTGTGCATGTACTAATTACTTTGCTACCACACACTTCTCTCTGTGTAATATAATCCCCACCATCAAGAAAGGCAAGTGTGTGTCAGTGGAGGTGTGTGAATGTTAGCACAATATTTTATTACTGCACCATGACGTGTCACACTATTTTCTAAACCTTGGACAGGCTGAAGCTGCTTAATGGAGCAGCTCAGTTTCACTGGTTTTAAAAGAGATTCACATGAACCATATCTTTCTTTCTCAAAATAACAGGACGTATTCAGCAAGAGGAAACAGTCTAGACCTCCTCCTCCCCTGTTGTGTGTTGCATACTGTATGTAAGAGCTGATAACAGAGAGGGTATGTTTACACTCAAGGTACAACTCAGCTCAACTCAACACAGTACTGAATATAAATATATAGTAGTAGGTCAAACAGTTAATTTACCATAGAAAAGACTGATGTGCATTTTCAACTTAATTTCCTATTTTTTTTATATCAACCTGAGCATTGGCATTAGTGAATGCAGCATTTGGATTTAAGATGATCAAAAATTACTTTATTTCATATTACTGTATAATTACGGGTTACGGGTTTCCTCCCACAGTCCAAAGACATGTGTACCCCGCCTTAGCCCAATGTCAGCTAGGATTGGCTCCAACCCTGAATAGGATAAGCGGTTACAGATAATAATTGGATGGATGGATTACTGTATAATAAAAAAAATGTCCCCTTTTGAATAAAAAATGCATGTAGAACTGTCTCTTTAGTGTGTTCCTGCATGTGCACATGTAGTGAAAGAGACATATTATATTACTAAAACATGCAGCTAAAGTAAGATAAAGCATTTTCAGTATTGCCCAATTTTTGTACTTGTTAAGAAAAGATAGCAGCACTTGGGACTAAAGTATTGAAATCAATGTTTAGGGTTTAATAGAAGATGGGTACTTGAAGTTCAACGTCATGAGGGTGTGTGCTTAAGAGTGATGGGAGAGAAAAAAAACACTCAAAGACTCGCACTGGGGAAAACGATGAAAAGCACGAGGGGATGTAGATAGGTATAAATGGGTAGGCTAAGAGGGCGCGCGTTTAACAAAGGTGCACGATGGGAAACAGCCGGAGAATATAGGAGGTTTCCAAGGGGGCAGAAGAGTATGTGGTTAATGGGGGCAAGTGTCTTGATGGGAGTATTACAGGGGTCTCTATGGGGTAAATTGTTATCGCTCTTCCAGGGAGGTATGTGGTTTGTTCAGAGAGCTACAGGGGAGTGGATGGGAACAGAATTTATTTTCCTACACCTGACATGGGAAGGAGAGGAGGAAAGGAGAGGAGAGGAATGATAAATCCTCTAAAATCGTGGTCCACTGGGATCACTCTGGCATTTCCTGTGCATGCTGTCCCACACTGCTACATATACACACACCATGTCTCCATATCACAGTTATTATGGGACCATTAAAAACAAGATGGCATCTTATCGCCGACCATTTCCTTCAGTTAAACAAAGTAAACTCTCTCAAGTATCACACACACCCACTTAGACCTCCTCTGGCCTGTCTTCTCTGCTGCCTCTCTTTATGCTTTCATCTTCCTCTTGTTCCTCTTCACCCCTCTCCACCTGTCCTCTCATATTTCCCTTCTCTTAGCTCCGTCACTCCCCCCAACTTCAATCATTCTGCTCTTCAACAACCTCTTGTCAAGACCACCCCGTCCTCTCACGTGTTGTCCTTTCTCATCTCGTTATTCCTCTATATTTCTTACCAAGTGTCCTCGCCCATTCATTTGCGCCCCCTTTCCCAGCCTCCTCAGTCCCTCTCCACTCATCTCCCCCGCTTCATTCAGTCTCTCTTAACAAACAACCTAGCTTTCCCACCAGGGTCGTCAGGACAACAGAGCCCCACGACTCTCCTCACACCCACACACAGCCCAATTCCACCACCAGCAAGTGAACAAACAAGACAATAATAAAAGGAAAGTGGAGTTCCCAGTCAAGGCCCTGCAGCGTGACTTTGCAATAGTTAACCCAAGAATGTCATGATTATCACCACGGTCCTCCCTTTGTAACCACGGTGAAGTGGGAGATATTGTTTAAGCAACTTTGCAGACACTGTGATGATACCTCACAGCGTCAGGGCAGCTGTGGGAATGAGAGAGAAGGGTGCGTCCTTATTGAAGTGGCCATGTTTTTTTTGCATGTGTCGATGCACGCGTGTATAAAATATGTACAAAAGTGTCTGTGCATGTGTCTGAGATCTAATAACTGTGTACTACTAATAACTAATAACAATGTTAGGGTCTGTCAAAAGATTTGTGGGCTGCCAGACACTGCAGGTGTTGCTCTTGGCGCGCTCGCAAAAAGATGAGACACAGCAACACGGGACACGACGAGACGTTTTCAGCGTGCACTTGGTTAACCCTTTCAGAGCATTCATGCAAGCTCTGGCTAATTCAGGAGCTAAAGATGCCCAGAGAGAATGGTAAATTAACTTGCACTTATATAGCGCCTTTCTAGTCCTCCAACCACTCAAAGCACTTTACACTACATGTCAACCTGCCCATCAGGGTCTAATCTAAGCACTCCTTCACACACCGATGGCACAACCTTCAGGAGCAATTTGTGGTCAAGTGTCTTGCTCAAGGTCACCTCAACATGTAGAGAAGTAGACCATTTTTTAGATTTCTGGAACGCACCTGTTATTTCTCCCACGGGGATCTTTAAGAAGTTACCCTCATTTGGCCTCATTCTAAGACCATCTTTCCTGAGTTAACTATTAAGCAATTAGACAGCTGTGTGGGAGCAACGCAAAAGAACACTGTCTCACTACCTCCTGCTTCAGCACTTTGCAATCCAGGCGTGGAGACAACATTAAGATAGGTAGGTCACACTCATATCTGCAATGCTAGAAGATGAGTCGCAGTGTACTTGAGTGCCAAAAGCTCGGTTTCACAGATTATATCCTTGGCAAACTCTGCAGCTCAGACACAAGTAAATATCAGCAGAAGAATCTATTACTGTGATATTTTGTTGCTCAGACATCCCCTGAAAGTGCCTCAGAACATACACACACACACCACACACCACACACCGTATCCTTGCCAATATTTGAAGAAACACTAAAATACAGATGTTTTTCGACAGCTATCTGACACACCCTTGGAAGTACCACTCGAGGCCCATTAGTTAGATTACACAAGCAATTCCGCTCAATCCAGCTTCTATTTTTCATAGCGTTTGCATGAGCAATTCATCTGGTTTCAGAAAACACACAGCCAAAGTTTTCCAGCAGAGCCTTGATCTTGAACTGCAAAAGGGAAACAATAACGGATTTGTTGTGCTCACTGCTGTAGGCATATAGAGGATAGATTTCCAGTGGAAACAATGTGCAGAGGGCATTTGGATTAAGGTCAACTGCTTGGAGGCACTTGGACGAACAAAAGGAGGATTTGATAGAAAGGTCAGGTGTGAGGACGACTGACAAAACACTTTGAGGGTTATTGTTCACAGCCATCTTTATATTAAACTCTCACTATGATAAAAACCACACCTGCTGGATACAATGTCTTTATGTTTATCCTTGAATAGAAAATTGACACCGAGAAGAATAACAGCACTGCAGCACCACCGAGTCATGAAACATTCATTACCGACCTTTTGCATCTTCTATGGGGCAATTACAAGTTGCACTTCAATCAACGCGGTGTCAATTTGTGGTCTCGCACCCAACAGTTGGCACACTAAGAAACCCAAACATACAGAGACACACACACACACAATACACACAAATACAGTATAATCTCCTGCGCTGCACTCATGTCTCATCATGCCTGAGACCTGCTATTACCACGCAGCTTCATCTCAGACCCCAAATGAACCTAAACACCGTTTAAAAAGGAGTAGTAAGCAGTTGTTAGGGATCATTCTCTAAAGAGATACATATAACAGCCATTATAGCCATCATTGTCATCATCTTCCAACACGCCACCCACAGACGCGCTCACACAAGCAGCTAGATAAGCTCAGGGGACTCTTTAGCAGAACCTACACACAATGCTGCTGTCGGGTGCAAACCTTGTATCTTTGAAACGGGAATACATCTGTGCCCTAATAGGACACTTGCATGTTTAATTTCTGCCTCTAATGTCACACTAGAAGCTCTTGAATGGTCCAAGCACCACTCTGGTCAGCCCAAGTTAGTGCTCAAGTGCCCAGCCAAGAATTAAAGGCCCTATGGTCGGGCCAAGTTCCTATCCCGCTATCTCTTGTTGGCATAGTTTCTGCTGTGTGTCCCGTACCATCGGCTCTAGTCTGCCCGTGGCGGAGGTTTTTCAGCCGATTCAGCATGTTGAATGGGCGACGGAGCTCGTCGGTGAGAGAAATCTATCTGATTGGCTGTTTAGCTTAAACGAATAAGTGCACGAGAAGAGAAACGAAAGTGAGGAAAGCAAGCCAACGAGTAAAGTCAAGACGAAAAACACAGAATTCTCTTCTCATTTTTCATCTTCATCTCATCTGAGCTGTAGTCTTTGCAGTGTGTTCAAATGCAACTTGTTGGCCAAGACAAAGGTGACGTGAGGCGACGCAACAGTCGGCCTTCATCGCCGCTAGTTCTTTGATGTGGGCTTGGTGTGTCTGGGCCTTTCGGGTAAAATTACTCCCAATTCTGAATCCTGTGTGATTTTCACTGCTGCCCCTTACAGAGTCTGCGCACACTGCGGTGTGAAAGGCAGCCCAAATACTGGATTTTAGGCATTGTACTGATTTTAGATGTCTGTCTGACAGACATCTACTGCAGAGTATTGCACAAGAAGCAGAGAGAGATAGATGAGAGAGTGGACTGGGCATTTGTCCAGTGTAACTGCCCTTTGACTCTCCGTTTACAGTATTGTGTTATTTATATAAAGGATCGATCCAACATGTTCTATTATCATTCAGCCTGATGACAACACTATACCTGAGCAGCCAGAGAAAGCTAACCAGACTGCTTTTTTTCCGTCTGCGGGATTCCACAGTCAGGTGATCAAGAGGATTTGTTTCAACTTTTGACAACCTTTACCGGGGTCAGATAAGGGTTACACAACAGCTCATGTGTCGACAGCCAGCGTTAATGTACCATCCATTCTCTTTTTGACAGGTGGGTGTTTGAGGATAATTAAGGAACTGAACAAAAAGCAGAACCTGTGCAGGGAAGTTAAGGCAGTGAGTGACTTCTTGATAACAGTGTGATGATAATGGTTGTTTATCCTTCCAAAACAAGATAGCTAACTTGCAGCGTATATAATCTTCCTCTTGAGTTAGGAAATACTCTACACCTATACACACACACAGGCACAAGCAATGGCAGCCCTGCGTCTTACCTCCTTCCCTCCCATCCTTTTCCCACAACCACAGGTGTCTTCCATGTAGCGCGTAACTTTAGACACAGGAACTCTTTAGGTCTCGGTTAATCATGCATGAGCCTGTGGAAATTCTGGCAAGTAGCAGCAGCGCAAACACCCCGGGCCGAAGCTGAAATAAAGGCTCCTTCATTTATCAATGGGAGAGTCCCTGGAGAGGAGAGGTGTTGCTTCTTAAATGAAAATGGGTAAGAGTGGTTACTTAAGTTTCCCACAGACTGTCAAAAGCCAACTGATAAATGGAGGTAAAGATAAAAATAAATATTCCGTATTATTATACAGGAGGATTATTTTCTAACGGCTACAAAAGAACAACATCTTGGATACCATTTGTAGAGCGTTACTAAAATAAAGTGTGGGCCTTTAAAAACTAAGTGTTGCCAGAGGTGAATTTCTATTTCACAACAATGATAAAACTGAAACTTAATATCTGGAATTCCATGACCATTCAACCTAGTATCACGCCAAAGTGTTTAATAGATCCGCTTGTCCACCAGAGGATAACGTGTCAGTGTCACGTTTTGCCTCGCCGAGTGTATGAAGGCGCAGTACCAGCAGGGGGCAACAAAACCACTCAGTTAGGTTTAGGAAAAACATCATGATTGGCCTTAAAATCAGAACGTAAACTAAGTACAACACCTACGGAAACAACGCAACATAAGTCTGGAAAACATCACAACGGTCTCTAACGTAACTAACATCACCAATATATATAATAATATAACTTACAAAACAAAACACCGGTCTCGAACACCAGCCTCCTGTGTATTATGCTACGTCACTAGCTCCGAGCATAGCATATTTCCACGGATGCATTTAAATTGCAGTCAGTACAGATTATATGGCATACAAATGATAAACCAAAACAAGAACAGCGTCCTTATTGCACACTTTTGCCTTGTGCAATATCCTGTCATTTATATGCCTTTTTTTGCCACTAGACGGGACCATTTGGTGACTTCATTATTTTGCAGCTACCATTCTGCCAAAAAAGGTTGCAAATGCAGGCATTTCATCATTCAACAGTAAGTTCTTCTTAATGTCTCTGGAAGTTCTTCTTTTGTTACACTCACAAATCAATGAGGGAGTGTCTTCACCTTGTAAAATAAAACCTGGGCCAGTAAAAACAACACCCTATAATAGGATTCATTAATTGTATGTCTCTTTCAGAAATCTAGGAACAATTATATTACAGTATATACCACCTTAATAATATAATCTGTAATGTTACATTCTAGGCACCTCTTTCATTCACATGTAAATAAAATATTTGATCTAAGTCTAGAACTGGACTTTCAACCCAGAGTGAATGAAGACGAGATTGATTGCTCTCTGAATACTCTGTCTAAACTGAATCACTCTGTTACTACAAAAGAAATAAGATATTTACTTTATGCGTCACCGCCTGCTGACTGTAATAATCCCTACCAGAGAACATAGTGAAACACTTAGTGCAGCATCAAAGTGTGGACAGCCAGAGAGCAGTCTATGAAGAAGAAGAAGAAGAAGAAGAAGGTGTGTTCAAAGTCACCATGGGCCCACAGATGTCTGGATGCAGCCCACACCCAAGTCTGATGCACAGAGGTCAAACTGCTCCACAGCTGAATAGGAATTCACATGTGATACGCTGAAACAATGCTGTCAACATTTCCCTAAAATGATTTCTCCCCCCTCTTTAACATGCTTGGCTAAGCTGTTGCTACACTATTTGATACTTGGCAGGAAGACACCTCAGCTGCTTTGGCCTTATTGGCCGAGTTGAAAATGTGTAAAAATGTGCAGAACCAACACACTCACTGAGGTATTTTATTGAATTGTAAAAACACATTTTGGAGTTAGTGCTAGAACAACGTGTACTCGTCATTTCATACGAAATGAAAAGGAAATGTATTTGCGTCATCTGTGTTGGTGCAAACTGGACATAAATCATGATTTCTGCTGTTAAGAATTACAAGTATTTCCTGTTCAGAGGGTTTAGACAATGTCTCCGGGAACACGCATTATCACTGTTTCTCTTTCTTTCCCGTCTCTCAAAGCGCACACTAACACAAAACACATGCACAGACAGTGCCGGTTTCCAGCCTACAAGTGAGACACTTTGTAGTCCTCAGTGGTCTGGGAGACTGAGGAGAGACCTCCAAGGCTGTATGTTGAAGCAGAGAGGTCTGAATGAGGGATGCATTGAAATTGCCCCTCTTTTCTTCAGAGTCTCGCCCACAAAAGGGTCTGTTTCCCATTCAGGACACAAGGTCATTAGATAATACACACAGGGACCTCAAGGCCACACAGTGGGGGCGGGATCGCTCAACAAAACAAGCCTCCCACCCCTCTCTCCGTGCAAACTTCTCGACGCCTCTGTCTCACTTTAATAGTCTCTGTGGGATGCATATGCACATCCAGAGACAAATATATTCACATGCAAACTCACGTACAAACACACACACACACACACACGCGAGGTGGGTGTTTCGGTGGTTTGACAGTGGGAATCATGACATCATCATGTCCCTCTCCCACCTCTCTATTCAGCCACAACAGAGTTATTTAGCCCTCTAAAATGGGCTCAGTGCATGCTGGGTTATTTCCCTCTCTCTCTCTCTCTCTCTCTCCCTTTCTTTTCATTCTCTTGTAAGCTGTAAACGCGTGCTTGTTGTGGATAGATGCATCTTGTGTGAGACTTTGTGTGATTGTTTGACAAGCAGTGGGTTGGCAGGCAGAGACACAATCCAGATCTGTTGTTCACTGAAACTTGAGGAAAAATGCTCTCCAATGAGAAACTGCTGGATCAATGGGAGGTGTTGCCATGGGACAAAACATCCATAATGATACCGAACATGGAAACTTTTAGAGGTTTTTTTCCAAACGCAAGAAAAGAATGGAAACTGAGCATGTTCTGCCTGGATGGGGAACTTATTTCCACCCCAGTCGTGAAGATGTCAGATTTCAGCTTGTCAAGGTTAACTCATAGTGGTCTAAATCCCATTTCCTCAAGTCCGCATGGCCACATGAAAAGCCAGGAAGAAGGTGTAGGAAGAACGTGGGCCTGTGGTAGCAAGAGATGTGAGGAAGTGGAAGATTAAACAGAGATGGACAGAATCAGTCCTCCGCTTCCACATGAGCACGCGTGTGTGTGTGTGTGTGTGTGTGTGTGTGTGTGTGTGTGTGTGTGTGTGTGTGTTGGGGGAGGAAATTGGGCCTTGGCCTACACTTCTCTAAACTATAACTTCATCAAAGTGAGCGGATACGTGGAAAGAACAGGGTCATATCTAATGTGTTAGCAGAGTGAAGCCAGTGACAACATGTCTGTAGCTGGAGATGACAAAACCACACACACACACACACACAGTATAACAGAAGAGGAAAATGGAGGAAGAGGACGAGACAGGGAGAATGGTATTGTTTGGAAAAAGATGGACAGGTCACCATAGCTACAGACCAGCCTGCGATAAAAGGACAGAATGATCCAAGTGTCAGGTGGTCGGGTTACAGCAAGACGTGGTCTCCCATATGCCAGAGCAGAATGAATGATTGATTTCAACTTTGCATGTGTCGAAGAATCATCTAGAGTCGAGTGTCTAAGCTAGTTCTTCTGGTAAACCACTTGATTGTGTTTGCTTATACTTTCATTGTAGTCAACATAGTTACTATTTTGTTCCTAAATAACCTTTAATCGTATAGTAATTGCTGAACATTGTAATCATTATTATTATTATGATTGGTTAGGCATGTGGATGGTGCTCATGCATGCATGGGCCTACTTTACTGTCTGTCTGTCAAATTAAAGGAGACTCTCCCTGAAAGACAACCCCTGTCAGAGATCAGCACACCCAGCAGAAACATGATCCTCAGAGCACAAAGAATGAAGCCTCACAGCTCCTGGGGGAGAATAGCAAAGTCAGTGAGGGCAGCGGGCCGCCGGCCAGGTGCTGCATGCGCCTTCATGAGCCACACCAGCCGCTGCCATGGCGTGCATAATGGACGCCAATCACCTATCCACACCTCACAACCAGCTCTCCAAAAGAGGGAAGGGATGGTCAATAACTGTGCTATTAAACCAATCTGCATGCATTTGTCATGACTGTACTTGCCAACTTTGCCCATCAGGATCTAATCTAAATACTCATTCATACACCAATGGCTATGCCTGCGGGAGCAATTTGGGGTTAAGTGTCTTGCTCAAGGACACATCGACATGTGACCTGGAGCAGCCGGGGATCAAACCACCGACCTACTGATTGGTGGAAAACCTGCTCTACCTTCTGAGCCACAATCCAATGAGGGATATACAGAGGTGGCCAGCACAGTCAGCCGCGGCACGCAACCTCTGACTACTTTTTACAAGTCGAAGTACTACTTTTTTATGAGCCACACCAGCCTGGTGTGCGTAATGGACGCCAATCACCTATCCACACCTCACAACCAGCTCTCCAAGAGGGAAGGGAGGGTCAAAATACATGACTGTGCTATTAAAACCAATCTGCATGCATTTGACATGACTGCACTTGTAAAAAGTAGTCAGAGGTTGCATGCTGCTCCTGACTGTGCTGGCCACCTCCATATATCCTCATTAGATTGTGGCTCAGAAGGTAGAGCAAGTTGTCCACCAATCAGAAGGTTGATGGTTCGATCCCCGACTGCTCCAGGTCACATGTCGATGTGTGAATGAGTATTTAGATTAGATGGGCAAAAGTTGCAGCCTTCTGCCATCAGTGTGTGAATGCTGACAGTTTGAGTGGTCGGAAGACTATAAAAGCAAGTCCATTGAATGCAATTACGCAATAGCCAAACTGGTTGTGCGTAAAACGGCGACGACTCACTCAGTAAAACAAGATGGAGAAAAGTTTCATCATAGTTACTTCGTGACTTCTCATCATAATGACGCAGATTTATTAAAGGTATTTACTCTTCTATGTCAGGCATATTGTTTAAGAGCACTATATGTGTGTTTACCAGTTGGCGGAGGAGCGTGGGTTGAGGATGTCCTCTTTGGCCGTGAGCAACGACAGGCTGTAGGTATCAAGGTTGACCGTCTGCGAGCTCATGATGGTAAAAAGTTTCCCCGACCACTCCCGCAGCTTCTTCTCTCTTCACTGGTCCCGAGGAGGAGGTTCTGCTGCCCGAACAGCCACAGTGGGAACACCGAGGGTCGTCCACGGCCGGAGGAAAACAGCAGTAAAGGTGTACGCAGGCTCATGCAATGTGGTGGGCTTAAAAGTTCCTTAAAGTGGGGCGATGATCTTGTGCAGGTCGCTGTTGTGCACTCACTCACTCACAGCGTGGAGGAGAGACTGCTGCTGCGACTGCACACTGGTCTTTGTGCAGCAGGGTGGAATACGTTTTCACTAGAAAAGCCCCACCTCCTGTTGAGAGAGTGGAAAGCATAATGACTTCACTGGCTGGGTCACAACCGCCCAGCAGCTACACCTATACACATCACTAACTGTCTCGTGGTGCATCCTCCTTATCCTCCTTATCCTTATAAAAAAAGCTTCCAGTAAGTTTAATTGTGCAACGTTTCGATCCAACAGATATATCTTCATCAAGGCAAGGCATGGCAAGTTTATTTATATAGCAAATTTCATACACAAAGGCAATTCAAAGTGCTTTACATATATAAAAGCAAGATGAAAGAGCACAAAGTGCATAAGATAAAAAAGAATAAATGAATATAAAAGTATAAGTTAAAAGAAAAAAATGTTTATAAAGGATAATAAAAACAATCAAAAGACAGTAAAGTGCAGCATTTGAGCAATTAAGAAAAGCGTCTGAGAACAGTTTGGTCTTGAGTCTAGATTTAAAAGTGGCCACTGTTGGTGCGTCTTTGATCATCAGGCACTATCAAGCCACCATCACCATCCTAAAGTAGAGCAAGCAATATATCCTCCTGAGATCCAGCCCTTTGACATGTGTCCTCTGTAGTGGACATTTTGTCCACATGCATGTCCTCTTACTCTTTTGACCTACTCTGATCAACAACTGGTGTATTGTAAAGAGGACATCCTAGGCTTTCCCGTGATATGGCAAGTGTTTTTTTTTTTAATCAATTTGAATGTGTTGTAGTGGTTTAATATCACTCTGCAGCCATAATCTGTTCATTTTGTTTAGTCTTTTCACACTGAAATAGTCCTGTAGTCCACTATACAATGGACAATAAAAATAAAGTTTAACAAGCCTGAATTGTTAAGATTTTCTTTTAACCCTAAATAGGAAGGAAATCACAAAAAAAAGTAATTGGAAGACACTTTCTTTAACTCAGTTCCCAGGAATATATAGACATGTTTATCACTCAGGTGTTTGTGACCTGCATGATTTGAGAGTCAATCTACTCTCAAAGTGGCCAATCAGAGCAGAGCTGGGGGACAGAGCACACTTCTATGAGAAAGGAACCAAATTTAACAAGCATATATTACATATAACATAAAAAAAATTAGTCAAATATGTATCCTAAATCACAGAAATCATGTGGGGGAAAAAAGCAATTATCCTTGAAACTACTGTCTACCACTTTGAGCAAAAATTCCCAGATTAAGACTTGTTGATGTGGGCTAGAGGGGATACAGGGGCAGTGCGGCAGCTTTGGATCTGTCGGTCTCTCTTTGTCTCTTTTTGTCTTTGAATCGGCCTCCACTAGCCCCTTGGCAGACTCCAGAGAAGCCATTTGCAGTGCAGGCAATCTGTGAACGAGCCAAAGAAGGGCCAATTTCATGGGAACTGAGTCTGAAGCAGGCTGCGTATAAAAAAAAGAGGCTGTTTCTGTGTTTAAGAACGGCCAGGGGTCTGTTCAATGGCTGCCCAACAGTGTCACACACATACACACACACACACACACACACACACACACACTGACCATGCACAGGCTCACACATGCACGTGCGGCACAAGCTGTGAACTCTACACAAACTCCCTCCAGACATGCAAACTCACACATACACACTCATGCACTGGTATTTTCGACTGTGGGTCAGTGGCATGGATGGGGGGGTTTAAGATGTTGGATTATGGGAATGTTCCTGAGCTCCGTAATCTATTTAGCAGCCATTCTTAGATAATCCAGGACAGATGTAGGGGATAAAAGTCACAGGTTTTTTGCTTTCTGATGTGTCAGACTCAGGGTGGATTTGACCTCATGAAATTTGATTTCAGATCACTTTTCCTTAACTTTTAATACGCCATGTGCCATGCTTTTCACTGCTAAGATTTGACCCGGAAACAGTTCACAGTGGCTCGCGGTTAATCCTCTGGACGGATATTGGATTGACACAGTCACCCGACACAATCACTCGTGAAAATAACCACTTCCTGTTAAGTTTCCATTTCCATCTTTGTAATCCTCTCCATTGGGTACATTTGTTTCACTGTTAGGGTTGCAACTTTTCTTGTCAGGGAAGTGATTAATAAGTCTATACTGTAAACATGAAGCAGTTTTTAAGTGAAACACTTTCAGTATTTACATTAGAGAAGAGCAAGCCTGTGAAACTCTGGTGTTAATACAATTGCCATGATTTAAAGAAGCAGTAAAAATAGTGACACAAATCTGGCATGACACTTTATATCCTCACTTTATCACTTTTTGTTTGGAAAAGCCTATATATTTATCCCCACGCTGTGTTAAAAAATGTTGCATTAGCACACACAGACTGTGCTGTTTGGGTCAAAGCTTGCATGCCAGAGGGACAGGGGGGCATGACATCCCCATGCCGCTATTATTCTTACAACTTCCTGCTATTAGAGGCTCTCCTGCCCTTCTAGCCTCTCAGTGCTTCACTGTGGATGTGAACGGCAGCGCTGTTATGCTCCACTTCAGAGGACTTTGGCATTTCCTCTGCTGGGGTGCGGTGGCAGCTGTTGTTGGAGATGGGGTCTAAATGTGGGAGTGATTGTTTTGTCCAGTGGGGATTTTGGAGATTGTGTGTGTGTGTGTGTGCAAATGGGGGTTTTTCTCCTCATTTACTGAAACTCCTCTAATTGTCACAGGCCGTTTTGTTCAGCTTCCTGCCTTCCTGACATAGTCTAAACTAACAGTGACAGAGTGTTGAGTGGTCCAGTCACACAACATCCTCTCTTGCAAATCTATTCATCAGCAAGTCTCTCAGATAATTCATTGATGTGTAACAAGTTCTTGTACTTGTCACTGTTCCTCTGTCTAATGATGGGTGGCATTGCATAACACACAAAACATAATCTCCCTCTGAATTGGCACAATAAATGTTTGCCACTAAACAAACCATTTCATTGTAGGCATGGATTTGTCCAAATCCTGTTTTCCCGCATGGGGGCGAGGCTTGCGTGGCAGGTTTATGTGTGCTCAGGCCTGATGGGTGCTGTTAAAGGTCAGAGATGTGTTTGGGTTCAGGGGTCACAGCTTGAGCTTTGTCCTGCTGTTGTCCTCCACTTCACTAATAATATGTTTTCCACTACTCCTCTCTGCGTGTTGCGAGAGGCCGGGGTACCTACCTCCTTATGTGTGAGCGTGTGCGTGTGCATGAACAGTTGCAGTGGTTGTAATCTTCTGTTCTTGTCATAAATATAGCCTTTCCTATGAAATAATCCCATTGTCCTGTGAATTTACTGTTTTACAGTATGTACTGCTGGAAGAGGTCCAACCTTTTGAGTGTCATTTGTGCCAGTTGTATTTGAAACAAGGCAGATCTTGCTGTACATGGTACTATTTATTCATCCCACGGAAACCATCAAGCACTGTAGCTGTTGTGTAAACCAGCATTAGCTACAGAGACCATTTCATGCTATATTGCTCATTACACAATGATTTTAAGGCTACTCTTAAATTGTACTTCCTCTTCCTTTCCTGGAAGAAAAACAATTGAGCTGTGTTTTAGGAAGAGGATCTTTTTATGGCAGATATTATGTGTCAAGGTTGCAAAGTGACGTTTTATGTAAGAAGTTTTTGTCTGACAAATGTTTCACAACTACTGAACGGTATTTTTGGTGTCTTATAAGTCCATGTGGGCTGGGCACTTGTGTGTGCATGACACAAATAACATAGCTATAATTGTAGCAAAAGCCTTAACGGGTCAGTGTGCAGGATTTGGCAGCATCTAGTGGTGTGGTTGCAGATTGCAACCATCTAAGTGGTCCTCCACTCATTTCTCCCTTTCCAAGACTGCGGTAACGTAAGCCGAGTGAAAAAATGTGGTAACGCCATTCGCCTCACAAATCCTTACCATAATAACACTACTTTAGGAGCAATGGAAGTCAGACGGCGGCCGGCGGTACCACGGTTTTGCACTCTACGGCTCACGTTACCGCAGTTTCACAAGCGTGACGAAGAACTACGGTGGCCTTCAGGTAATATAAAAACGTGAAAGGCTCTCTCTAGAGCCAGTGTTTGGTTTGTCTGTTGTGGGCTACTGAAGAAACATGGTGCAGCAACACGCCGGATCTGCTCCCTATGTAGATATGAAGGGCTCATTCTAAGCTAACGAAAACACAACGATTCTTAGTTTGAGGTGATTATACACTAATGAAAACATAGTTATGAATATTATTTTCCATTTCTGCTAATAGATCCCCCGAAATGTTCCTTTAAGTCAATTTTTAGTTTACTACATTACTTATTGTTTCAATGAGAGAATACATGTGTGTTTTGCTTCAGCAGACTGAAGACATTTTCTCTGTCTCCCCTCCTCCTGTCACGGTAAGGCTGAGCTCAGTGGAGGAGTTATGTTATTGCTTTCCTAGACGAAGATAATGAGGTGGATGTGGGAGAGGCTCACGAGTGGAGATGATACAACTGAGTAGAAGTTAATCACTAGTGATACAATGTGGTGGAACTCACAAACATACCAGCAGCTGGGGGTCAACAACACCATGACTTAGCATTGAAGACAATCAAGGCCAATTCAGGTGGCAGACAGGCGTGATAGGAGAAGGAAACATCAGAGATATGTGGCAAAGTTGGAAACAAACGGCACTTGCTCAAAAGAGAAAGAAAAGACAACAACAGAGAGAGAGATAGAGAGAGAGAGAGAGAGAGAGAGAGAGAGAGAGAGAGAGAGAGAGAGAGAGAGAGATATGTTCTGGGACTCTGGGTGTCTTTTCATCAGGCCTCCAGGTGAAGTCACTGCTCAGCTATGCGCCTTCACAACAAACTTGAGATATCTTCCCCTTGAGCCTCAGTGTGTGTACAGGAGTGTGTGAGTGTCTGTGTGCATGCCGGAGCTGTGTGCCATTTTAAATCACCTTCTTACCTCAGTAAACACAAACACACGTACCGAGAAACAGCTGCTTCTTTCTCACTTCACTTTGTTTCCCGTTTACTCAGTCAAACTGGATAAACATTAAGTGCTTGACTTCCTCACGGTTTTGAGGTTGCCTTGCTTTGGTGAAATATGACAGGCATAAACAAACGGCAGCGCTACGCGGAAATAAAAAGAGACTACAAATCTCTGTTAAAAAAAAAAAAAAAAAAGCTCCACTTCTGCTTTTCCGTACAAAACAGGCCTTAAATTAGGCCATGGTGTCAGGATGATAAAGTGTTCATAAACTTTGCTTTGAGAGGCTCTGATTTAGAGGTGTGTGGGGGGGGCAGACAGTTTTGTTTATGGAGCAGACCTTGGGGAGGTCTGGACCAACAACATGTAGATGAGATGACACTCGGAGGAGGGTGAAATATACAGAGGAATGTGTCTGTCACTCCTCAAGCAATGGAACTCCTTTCCTTTGTACGTTTGGTAATACTTCTTGGGACACTTTTTATAAAAATGTCCATGGCACGTGCGTGCTTGTGTGTGTGTTATTATATCTTGAAAGCTTTGAAACTCAAGATTCATCCGCAGTATCTGATTATTTCAGCTTCTATCATACCTGTATGATCCATGAAGAGTCCCATATGCTCTTCTAAAGACAGTGTTTTGTCTTTCACTCTCCAATTCAGATCTTCTTATCTGCTCCCGAGGGAACCCTGGAAAATGAGAGCCAGATGTTGGTGATGTCAGCGTGCGCCTGTGACTCTCGAGCTGTGTTCTACGAGGCTGCGGTGCGAGAGCAGGGGCAAAGTCGGTGGGAAAACTTGAACACAGCCCACGGATCAAACAGCTGACACAGCGTAAAGGTCTGTAATCAGGGTTCAAACCGACGCTCGTGACCATGGATGACGCTGATGTCTCTCTCTGCTGCAAAGCGCACGCTGGTAAATTCCTCCGTTTACTAGAAAAACGACTGTACGTCATCGGTTGTAAAGAGTTTCATGGTATGGGTGTGTTTTCCTATAAGAGTCTGATTGTAACACACATGCACACACACATACGTCAAGATATGGACACATATGTTCCACTACCCGCAACCGCCACCTTCCCTCATCACTCTTCTAAAGTTACTCATCATCAGCCACATCACTAAACATCACCATGGCAACACTCGGCCCACTCCCCCTTCATGTTTCTGTGGCTTTCTGGGATCCCTTACCACACTATTAAAAGTCTCAGCTCGCAGCATATTGATGTTGATTATGTATGTGCTCCTGGAGAGCCACTGGATGAGAGTTGCTGATTCAGGCCCTCTTTCATCCAAAGAAGTTTCAAGAAAATGTCAAAAGAATATAAAAGAATATACGTATGTAAGATGGCTGGTGGTTTGGAAGGCAGCTTTTAATATTGGGACTGAACAAATAAAGCATGAATGATGAGACATAGGCATGCATATTTCAGTGAGCTGTTCAATATGAGTTAATGCAGGGAACTCCTGACAGCAGCTCAGTCACGGCCCTGAAACAGTAAATATCTCTGGTCCGAGGGCCCCAACCTGACTCTGGGTCTCATGAATCATTCAAAGAATCCTGACCTGACCTGTCCTACTTTTAATCCAGTATGATACATGTTTTTGTTTTGTATTTTTAATCACAAAAAAACAAACTAAAGAGATTTGTTGCCTGCATATGTGTGTAAGACACTGAAGGAGTTGCCATAAAGGCTTTCATTAATACTGAAAAACCAGCTTGGCATATCTGATACTTAGATTATACCATGTACTTTAGCCTTTGTAATAAAATAGGTGTTCAACCAACTCCATGTAAAAAAAAATGTCCTTATCTCACACAGTAAGTTTGCACAGTTGTTTTCTTCCCACTAGGTGGTGCAGCTGCATCAAACTTGCAGTGGTTGGAAGTTTGTATGCATTGTGTGAGACAAAGGGTTGAGAAAGACTAAAGAAAAACAGAAAGAAGGTTTTTTGCTTTCCTTCTTTCTTGGACACTTTATTATGTCAACTTGACTGATACTTAAAATTAATTTTCAACAATATAGTGGGTCACCTGGTGGACAAAATCCATCATTACATGAATGTACTGTAACTCAGTTTACATTCACAACAAAGAATATTTATATAGAATATAGATTTTTTTTCAAACGTTATTGAATATATTTATATATATATATTACATATTTTCTCCTCAATGACTTAAATCTAATTGACCATCCCTTTGCAATTTATTTGCATCTTGAAATTGAGTAACATTAAGTGGAACAACAAACTTAGATATCAGAAAAGTCTATGAATTATACTAATATGTGCTCATCCCAACTCGTCACACACTGATGGTTTGTCAGACCCCTTGGCGTCCGTTTTTAGTCGAAGTAAACACGTACTTAACGTGAATTAAACAAAAACACTTGCTTAGGTTTAGGCAACAAAACCACTTTAGGAGAAAAACAACATGGTTGGGCTTAAAATTACTACTTTTGTATAGTAAAAATGTGACTTGACGTTGTGAACATGGGACATGAACGATCAGCTGATTATAAACTGAAAATGAAACTTAACCCACGGACACGAACAGCAGTCTCCTGGATGAAAGCCATGTGTTGTTGGACTCATCCACCTCCCCTACCGGCCTGAGCATTTACTGTTGACGCGGACGGGTTTACATTGTAGTTAATGGAAAGCGCGGTGTGTTGCATACTGGCGCTAAAGGGTGCCTTGTGCAGTATCAAACGCTGGCGGCTGAGACAAAGCGTCGTTATTTGACACCCTTATACAGAAAAACACACAATAACAAACACTCGAGACAAGTTGAAAAGATTAACAGTTTTAATAAAATCCATGTCAAACATCAAAATACTGAAATGGCAAAAAAAGGATAAAACTTTTTTCTACTTTTTTTTTTTAATTTTGTACAAATCACAGTGGTTCAAAAAATATTACAAATTTTTAGTTTCAAAACTTTTTTTTTTTTTGCAACAGCAGCAAAACATTCTGATTGTTGTGTATTTTTTCTTGAAAGCCCTTAATAGTTTGTGAGTGTGGTGTGCTCTTTCTTTTGCCTTTTACTGTAATACACACAATAACATGAGCAGTAAATGTTAATAAAAACTCATAATATGAGTCAATGGAAACAAAAGTGCATAACAATACTATACAGTATATACGATCCACTTAAAAAATGACAGTATAGACCAGGGGTTAATCACACCACGTATGTCTATATAAACACTCTCCCTGTCCTGGGCCTCTCTGTGCATACAGTCCTACGTATACACCAGCTTAGTAAATACAGTGGTGAGCAGTTATAAGGTGAGAGGTTAATTCCAGCTGGGACTTAAATTTACAACACTGTACTGTACTTTGGATAACAACTATCTTCATTAAAGCATAATATATATAGTTGTCACAGCTAATATCCAGCCAGTAGTCCACAGATGCTGTTCCCCAACTTAGAATACACTGACTTTATGCATGATTGCAACATAGTGCATCGCAGCTAAATAGTGGAAGCGATACTATTGAATTTGGCTTAGAGAGAAACGAGAAAGTGGAAAAGTAATAAGATATTTTTAATTTTGATCAAGAAAACTGGTAAATATAAAGACTTAGCGCATACTTATCAAAAAAGTTGTATTAGGCTACATAATAGAAAGTGCAGGCACCTGAAAGAGTGCAAAAACATTATTTTTTATTTTTTTAAAACTGCTGGTTTGCTGGGTTTCTTGGTCATTTCATAATTTAAGTCGCTTTAGCATAGATGATATTGTAAAGCTCCATATCTGTGTTATCATAGGAAGTTAACGCTGTGACCCAAATAGCCAGTTAACTATGCTAAGATACTGTACATTAAAGAAAGCTGCCTACTTGTATTTCTGTGCTCACTTCTGTGTGTGTGTGTGTGTGTGTGTGTTTCTTGGCTTAGTTAATCAATGTTATTTTTATGCCCAGAAGGCTGCATGTGCCGCCAGCCTGTACAGAGCCAAAAGAGTGACATTTCACTGAAGGCACAGGAAAGGAGACACCGAAGACTAAAAAAAACAAGGTGTTCTCTCAGTCACTCGGCCTCACATTTAAACAAGGAAGGTCAGGCCTGCTAAGAAGGAAGAGAAGCTCCACTTAAAATAAATGAGAGGATGTGACAGTAAAAAGGGATGTGATAAGATAGAACAAGAAAATCCATCCTACAGCAGAATGTGACTTTGGCCTGTAGGGGTCAGTGTGGAGCAAATATTAAGGGTTGAATAAGATAAAAATCTGTATAGGGTTTCTCAACCTTTTCTGGCCCATGGCTCTATTTCTTTTTCCCACAATTCTTAATTTACACCATTATTTAAAGAATACTCAAGTTGTCATGAACTGGAGGTTCAAATATCCAAATAAATATTATAGTGTTTATGACAGCCTACAGTATTTAACTTATTAAATATTATTATTTCAGTTTTAGAAATTTCCCACCACCCCATATGCATACCAAGTGACCCCAGATAGGGTCTGTCTAAACCCAGACCAGAAACATGCATCATGCTTTAACCGCTTCCTCTGTCATTACACACAGTAAAGGCTGAACCCAAACATAACACTTGGCTTTCAGCCATTTAGGACATTCTTAAGATAAATGCATTACAATACTTGATTTAAATTTAGCTTTATATGATTTATACCCTGAATCCAATGTCTTAAAAATCACAAGATTAAGCTTGATTGATTGTAGTAACTACAGTAACAGCATAAACGGGACAGATTCTGCATTCCTTTTTCCAAGCAAACGTCCCAGCATATTATTTAAAGTTGTTGAATTAGCGATGCTACCTCGAGCTGTGCTGAGTTTATTTAGTAAAACTGAGTTGTGCATAAAAGCCACATAGCAAGAAGAAGAGAGCTACTGTGGGGTTTCAGTGCCAACTATAGACGCTAAACAAGAAGCTGGACGAGTCGTGTTATTCAGCTCCTCGCTGAGCACGTTGTGGGAAAATTCTGAAAGACTTAAGTGTGTGCTACAATCATCAGGTTTAAAAAACAATCTTACGTAAGGAACAATTCATGCTAAGCAAAGAAAGGTATAGACAAATAAAACAAAAAAAACAAGAAAGTGCATTCCAACACCAAAGTGTCATTATAATGACAAAGTTAGGCCACCATGCAAATGAACCACGTTTCAACAATGGTTGCACTCTCCCAGCACACAGGCCAGCCAGTGCTTGCTAAAAAGCTTTGCTTTCTCAAAGTCAGTGGTTCTGAAGTTACAGTACAGGAATCAACCTGTTAGTCAATTTAATCGCTACCTCTCAATCATGTGGTCGGTGGAGATTTCCAACCACGGTGTGAGTGCTTCTACATCCAAATAATCACCACTCTAGAAAACATACTAATCAAAGGCCGTGTGATTAGACCAACCTACTGTACTACACCCTACAAAGTGTTTCATTTAAGGCCGTTTGTCTGCATAAAAGCAAGCAGCAGGCCTAAAGATTCTCCACAGGCATGACTTCCAATTGGCTCAAAAGGATAATGGTTGAGAGTGCATAAAGCAACACCATCATCCATTTTACAGTTCTAACACGATCATGGCCGGTATCTAATGTGTCCATCATGCAGAACCTGTCTGCAGGATGTTGCTAAAATCCCAATCTAGTTTTTAGTTTTATCCAACTATAAGGCACACGGACCAAGAGCAGAGGCTTAATGGGTCATACCAACCATCAGTAAGACAAATCTAATGGCCATCTCTTCTATGGGGAACTAAAAGGAGGCCATGGAAATCCATCAAAAAACAACTTTCTCCCCTTTGGGTTTTGATTCTAAACTCCCAAAGCACCGCACTGGGATGGGTTTGAAACATCCGTGGCGTAATTCCAAATTATGTAGGCTGCACGTAATGCTTGTTCACTTTTACTCCACTTTCACTCTTTTTTCAGAGAGGAATCAGCTCAATTCACACTTGGGTCTCGTGAGATCCCGTCTGACTTCTATTTCGGTAGCCGACAATGACTTTAACGCGCCGCCCCGTGGAGGAACGGCAGCACGCGCCACGTGTCTCACACAATCCATCTATTTCTTGCAGGTGCCTGGGTAAAGCTGAGGGGCGCAAACCCACAAATAGAACAAACGTGCTAATAGAAAACCACAAAGTCTCGTTTTCACATTCAGTGCGAAAGCCCAACAAAATTAGCACCCTTGACGAGGAAATCAGATTTGCTCTCACATACATCGAATCCTTTGAGACGACACTCACAGGATTGCAAATTCAATCTAAAGTAATTTTCCCGGTTAACAAGGAAGCAGTTTCACAAAGTTGTAACCACTATATGTAAAATCAGAAATCTACACATTCTTAAAATCATTGACCTATTACGACCTCTTACAGACTGTTAGCAGAATACGCAGGAAACAAATTAAGGTTTAAAAAAAATGTGTCAAATTTCAATACCATCATTAATACTCTGCACGTTCATCGCAGGTAAACACTAAACGGCTAGACAGACGCTTTAACTGTGAACATAAATGTGTGCCTCTGTGTTCATGTGGACACTGTCTTATTGTGTCTTAAGCACCATTTTCAATTCC
This sequence comes from Sebastiscus albofasciatus, assembly GCA_916701655.1. Classification (NCBI taxonomy): domain Eukaryota; kingdom Metazoa; phylum Chordata; class Actinopteri; order Perciformes; family Sebastidae; genus Sebastiscus; species Sebastiscus albofasciatus. Next base: position 76,278 of record CAKAOI010020480.1, read on the forward strand.
AGCCAGAGGAATGGAAGGCAATGTCCAGCGGTGACACTTCTCTCCCGACACCACCAGACTGAAAACGCAACCACGAGGAGGGACTCAAATATCATATCACACTTCCTACTGCTTCCTCTTTTTCTCCTCCATCCCCTCTTACCAATACAGGAAGCAGGGAAGCAGAAATGAAGAAAGTGAGGAAGCAAGAGATCAGAAGAGTCACAGCTTTGGTATTCAGAATTAGGTGAAATATCAGGTACAGTCCGCTTTTCAATACACTAATAACACTGTGCTTTCTCCTAACACTGCAAGGATTGAAGTTATACTGATCTTAATAACTGAAAACGAGAGTGAAGCAATCACAGGCACAACAACTAATGTTAGTTAGTGTGAAGGTTTAGTGCCGGGGCCCTGAGCGGTGCTGCCCCTAGTGGTGTAGGGGTGTAAAGGCAGGCTGGCTGAGGTGCTATAATGCAACCGAGTGGTCATGGACGTTACAAGCGCATCTTTTGTTTAATACTGCATCCATCATTCCTCAATGGCAGAGGTATCAAGTAAGGCTAGCCCTCTTTACCCCATCATTGCTGCAGAGTGGTCACTTTAAATGTCTCTGAGGTGCAGATTGGTGAATCCAACTCCAACTGTGTTTTGCTTTTGTTTTGCACGTGTGGTGTGCAGGAGGAGGGGAATGGGAGGTGCAGGGGGTGGATGATGCACACCAAGGACCACTTCATCACTACGACTGGAGGCTAATAGTTAGGATCAAGCCTCCCGACTGGAGCATCCCAACTTGCTTTAAGGTAACCCTTACACCCAATCCTGGGCTCTAGATTAACAGTCCCATCGTTGCAATGGCAATCTCAACACTTCCTCGGTGTAGTGTGCGCCATTTCCCCTGATAAGAGTGTCTTAGAAGGCGCAAAAAAAGTATATAGAAAAAGGTCAAATAATATCAAAATAATTACATTGTTAAGTGTCAGTTCCTGGGAATCCAGTGCTGGTTTTTAGAGGGATGGGTCTGTGTGTGCGAGCTAACAGTCTGCGTAGAAGTGAAGGCAGAGGTAAGCTCCCCGAGAGGAGCTGCAGTGGTCAATGTGTAATAGTCATTAAGGTCAATGTGAAGGAAGGAGACTGAGAGAGATAGAGAGCCCTTGCTCCCAGTCCAATCACTCAAAGGCTGGGACACTGTGAGTGCTGGTGGAAGGGACAGAGCTCGTGTGGATGGGACGAGGGGGTTGCACTGCGACGCTGCAGGCCCTAAAAATATCAGGGCGTCTGGGAAGCACTCAACTCGGAAGCATCACTCAATCACACCAACTGCAAAACATACACTCACGTCCACGCACATACCCTTCAGTTAAGTCCACACAGGCATACCCAAATGCACTCATGAAGTCACCCACAATTATAAAGAGGCACATACATTCCCCCAAACATGCTGACATTCAGGCGTAGTAGCACTGATAAGTCATTTCTCCACTTGATAGAGGAGCTCCTCTATACGTGTAACAGGGGGGTGGGGGGTTAGCTATCCTGGGTGGGACAACCCAGGTCAGGATGAAGAAGAAGCCGGTGGAGGAAACCCCTTTAGGAGACGTGCGGAGAGGAGGACGGATGTCTCCAGAAACACCAGCCCCGTTTGGTGTGCTGCTTGCGCAAGATCTCCTCCTCGCGCTCGCGCTCCTTCTGAGAGCGCAGGTAGCGGTCCTCTTCCTTCAGGAACCACACGGGAGGCCAGCGCTGCTTCTCAAAGTGCCTCTGGTTGTCTACACAGAGAGGGACAAAGATGAAACATTTCAAATGTCAAAAAAAGGAAGACTTGAAAGAATTCAGGTGTCATTTCAGATATTCACTGATGCAGTTAAAACAGGAAGAATCAACAAAGAAAATAGCTGTTGCACAGTGAGGGATTGTGAAATAATAATGTCATGAAAGAACAAAATGAACGAGGTGACGTCACTAATGATTCTTTTACATATAAAACCCATGAGATCAAGTGTTTAACTTTCTAGCAATGGTTGTGCTTCCCTTGGTTGGTCACATTACAACCTACTACCTGCTATTTATCAAATTTATGTCAAATGTATTCACACTTTCATGAAATGTAAGGATGGATTCAATTCAATTTATTTTTATATAGTGTCAAATCATAACAGAAATTATCTTGAGATGCTTTGGACGCTTGGATGTTGCCCATAATATACCTGATGCAAGACATCAGGTATCCTGCTCCTGCTAGTATTTTTAGCTTTATTTTTACACTTGCATCAGTGTTTTTCCAGACAAAACTCCAGCTCTCCCACTCCAACCAAACGCCTGCTATGAACAAGTCACAGCATGCTATAATTCCTTAGCAGTGTGCTTAACCCAGAAAAGCGTACTTTTGTTCAAACAAGCACTGCAAAGCAAACTTTGTAGGAGTTTTACTGAGAGGGGAAAGCTGCACGTATTAAAGGGGTTTAGGAGAGGCATATTATCGGGGCCAAGAGAGGCGAGGTGTCTTTACCTGGAGACATGACCTTCATGTCTTTGGGAAACTTGCGGCAGATGCTGTTATAATTAGTGCAGATGTGGTGGAGACACCAAGCTGATAGTTGCTTGGCATTGTGGAACTGCAAACAAAAAAACCCCCAAAAAACAGAGGAGAAATGAGTTATTACAGCTGTGAAAGAAGAACCCAAGAGACAAAATGAACAGATACAACTTAGAATTAGTCATTAATACATTATAAATGTATTATTTAAAAGGACAGTTTTGCAAAGACAGACCTGTGCAAGCTCGAGGTAAGCCAACACTTGTCCATCGATGTCACCTCCTTTCGCTGCCGACTGGAGAAGCTCATCCACGGCGTGCTGTTCTGAAGATACACAACATGAACAAAATCATGTCAATAATACTGTTTACATGCACCACTGACATTTTTATCTCCCAGTTATAAATTCTTAGTCTGCACTGAACAACTCTCTGCACCTACGATCTTTTGAGTCATTGATAAAAAAGGCAGTTTGTGTGCAGATAAAGCTCTATCAAACCCATATTCATATAGTCAGAACAAGTAAATAGTTCAACATTTCTAACACTGCAGAGAGAGTCTTTACCTGTGAGGGCGACAAGGCGTGGCAAACACAGGCGGTTGGCGAGAATAATGAGTTCCATGGGCTCCAGACCAGGACAAGGTGTCAGCAGACCGCAGTACAGGAACTCCAGCACCCCGCGCATACAGGCTGTACTGGTGTTAGGAATGGATACCTGGAAAAAGACGGAGGAAGCAAAACAAAAAAAAATCATGAGTACTGAAGGACTGAAAACCAACATGGGAATTAATGGACTTAATATAGGCATTCATTTTCATCACAATTTTACACAAAATGTTGGCACATTCATATAAGCCGTATTACTGTAATTGTAATGGCTAGAAATGGGGTGGGGTGCAGTAATCTCAAAGAAAGCAGTGCAGTGGGTATGTGGAGGTAAAGGGCAGAGGACATGCTGTTCTGGTTACATTCTCTTTGATCTATAGGCTCAGATGAAAGCGCCGTCTGGGGGCTAGTGATGTGAGAAACGTGGCGAACGCTAAAGACCCCCAAAGCACACACACAGGCAATCCTGCCATCAGACCCTTTTTCACAAATGAGACACACCGACTGACTATCAATGTTCTCCTAAGACAGTGCATCTCATTATGCAGATTATGCTCCTATAATAAAATATAATATATGAACGTAGGACACCTATAGATGTACTAAAGTTAGTGGTTATTATTGGTGACTGGACCACTCCAGACATGCACAGTTAAACATGTTAAACATTAGGGTAAAACAACATATGAGCCATGTTTTATAGCGGGGCAAAAGTGCCAAACCAGAGTTCACAATTTAAAAAACACCTGCAATGACCTCTAGATGTCGCCATACCATCAGTTAGACCTTAGTTACTAAAGGCACTGGTCATGCTGCTTTTCAGTGTAGCCCACTACACTATTATTCCACTTGGTAGTTATATACATAAATGCATAAAAAAAGAGCAAGACCTTTTTATGGGCCTAATTACCGATTGTTGGACAAAAAGCAATTCAGCAGCAGGTAATGCAGTCTAAGCACCAGGAAGGAAGGTAAGTGGTGATGCAAGCAATGACCTGCCCCCTCCAGGAGCTCTCTGAGTGTACCCACTGAGACGCTCTTCAACCTCCACCGCCACAGCCAATTAGGAGAATGTCAGCTTGGCGCGACCTCTCGTTACGACGAAAAAAGTCACAACACCGAGACAAGGGAGGTCTCTAGAGCTCGAAGCCCCAGCTGGGGCCAGGAAGCATTAATGAGTGGACACACATCCACAGTGACAGGACATTTATGGATAAGACCCATCGGCTGTTCTGACAAGGTGTCCCCTCAATCTGCCGTCCTAAAGCTCAGTTAATGGTTAAACTGAGGTTTATTTTATTTGCGAACCCAGAAAGTTGAGGCATAGAGTGAAAAAAAAACAATGATCAAATCTCAACGGATTGAAAATGTAAAGACATAATGAATGTATTATAGTCAAAATTCAAAATAATGTGTGGGTGAGGGAAAAGCAGTGAGTCACACAGCTGCCACCACACAGATAAGGTACAAAGTTTAAGAGAAAGAGTACGAAACTTGACGTCATTCCTCCTCTACTGTGAAAAAAGTTACTGCAGATAAGAATTCCTGCTCAATCTGCTGTCTTCTCAACTTGTAATACTCCACTGGGATGCACACTCACATGGTGAACACAAAACCACACACCCAGAACATAATCCAGGGGTGTACCATGACACACTGACTCAGCAGCCTACACAGACAGTAAACCGAGTCTTTGACTTGTGATTTTTGACTACTACACCAGAGATAAAAAACCTTCTTAACTACTGTATGACTAATGGAGTGTTTCACAAACATGCTCATGAAGTATGAAGAGTCTATATTTAGCTTTGGGTTGTAACTGATTACATTAGACATGGATTATGTAATCAGATTACAAAAAAAAATACATAACTATAATCAGATCAGATTACATTTGAAAACATGTGTAATCAGATTATAATTACATTGTCAAGGATTACTGGATTGCATTTTTAGATTGCATCTTTAAAATATATGTTTATGCAAGCATGTTTTTGTAGGGTTATTCGATTTCACCAATTCTAAATGCTGGATATGTTCTACTGTATATCAAAGTGAATTACTCCTCTCAGGTTGCCAGGTTGTCAGCTTTGTTAATGGTGACTCAACTAATATTTGTTTTTAAATTATGATTAATGGGTAATGTAGTTTTTATTCCTTTTTGTTTACACTGACAATGGAAGAAGAACATATTGAGAAAGTGCTCCTCAGGGGGTTGTAGGAGGAAAGTCGTCCATGTGGCCAAAAAAACAGCAGCAAAAAAACAGCATCCCACATGTAGAACACACACATACACTTGTAGTTTGTGACAGCAGTTTTTGTAAATGTAATCTAATTGAACCAACTGTAGATGCTAAATATGCAAAATACATTTTATTTGCATTTTTTAGATGTTTAAAGAGAAAAAATGCTATTTGTTGAACTCAAATTTTTGTGGCTGCGTCCATTTTTTCAGTATAAGGTGTAATATTTTCAATGTTTGATTTTGAAATAACCCAAAAGTATTCAACTTACATTACTTTTTTGTAATCCAATGGATTACGTTACTAATAACAAGAGTTGACATGTAATTTACATTCAGTAACTGACTACATTTCAAAGTAATCTGACTCAACCCTCTCTATAATGTTGCTAATACTAATAATACAACAACTAATAATGATAACACATTGGGTTGAAACACATATCTTAATGCTGTTCTGCACTAAACTAGAATAGTCATGTTTTTATCACACAACAGCATGAAGACTGAAATGTGTGATTCTAAAAATACTGAGGAGGAAGTGTGACATAAGAACGGAAATAGAGCTGAGTGATCACATACTACTCTCAGTTAGAGTTACAGCTTCTATAAAATAATGATCTTCAAGAGAGAACAGTTGCAATATGGCAATAAGATGATATAGTCTGTCCATATACATAACCCATTAGCCATTTAATTTCCCCTGTTGTTTGTGACCTGAAATGACCAAAACCCGCTCATTTAATTTGATACATTTTGTGGGAAATCAGCATATTTGTTTATTTTGAATATGTCTAAGAATATTGCCTGTATAAAAACTGAGCGAATGAGTCATAGACTCATCTTGTCATTGTTATATTTTCACTTCTTTTCTTCTAAATCTTCCAACATCAACATCTCACCAACATTAAAAGACAAATTTACATGCAAATATACTGTAAATACACTCATAAACACAAGCGCCGACAGCTTCATTGTGCCGTCGGTCTTTGAGGCTTTGTCTCCGGGGCACCTGTCTGCTATGCTGTGCCAGCTCCGTGCCATAAACAACGCCACAATAGTCACATGAACATGAACCGTTTAGAGTAACCATAGACACCGGCAGCCCACCAGCAGCAACACTGTGCCCCCTCAGTGATGCTGATGTCCTGTTTTCACCACCGTCCACAATAGCTGCAATGGCTGTTTTTTTTTTCTCGCACCCACTCACATGGTGCGTTCTGGAATAAAATCCAGGCCATTCATATGGAAACGCAAAAAAACAAAATGGTTTCTTCCAACATGCTTCTTTATACATAAACTGAATACACAACATTTGTATTCATGGTCTCTCTCTCTGATTACTTCCAATCCTTCTGAGGGCCTGAATCTACGTAACCTAACCCCGCTGACCTTGAAAGTAACCATACCCCAGGGGATCTGGTTCTGCAACACAGTCCGGGCAGCGGCGACTTAAAGACAGACGGAGACATGAACTTCCTCTCTGACTAGGTCAAGTCCGGTGCACTGCAGGCACCGGCCCCCGGAGGAGCACTGAGCGACCAAAAGCTGAACGTCAGGTGAGAGAGAGCGCACCTGAAGTAACCAGACCCGCCACCTGGAGAATGCTGACCTCGAAAGAGGAACTATTCTGGGCTTGAGACAGGACAGTGAAACATTTTCTGCTATCACAGGATGTGTGAACAAGTATGTGTGTGTGTGCACATATATTTTCATGTAGGTACATGCAATATGTGCTCCTTATGTGTGCAAGGCCTCCAGCAGTCTAGTAATTGCAGAGCTTCAACCACATTTGCAGGTGAAACAAGGGTTTGTAGGTCAATCTGATAAAAGGCCTCAGGCATCCTGAGCTGTAAACCGTCACATACTAGAAGCACACAGTGAGAACAAAGACACACATGTGCAGGTTGTACTATAATAACCCTCCAAGTAACCCATTCACCTTTGCCTGTAATCTCTTCTTTTATCAGAAGGTAACTGCTGTTGTCGGGTACAGCTGTGTGATTAGTGACCTGAGTTTACTTCCTAGGATTCAGGACACAGAAACTAAATCCCTGCTCAAAACTTAAAGGTAACTCCATCCTCAAGCTCTTCCCGGTATGTCTAGTCTGAGCTCACCTCCTCAATGTAGCTTTCCATGAAAGAGCCGCGGAACATGGCGGCCATCCAGTTGCAGCTGGAGATGAGCAGGGGCTTGTGGGCCGGGAGGCAGCCATCGTCCAGTCGGAACACCACATCTAAAACCGGGGTGGGAAAAGAGCATTCATCTCGTGGAGTGCCACAGAAGCCCAAGCTACAGAGGGGGGAAAGACAGACAAGGCAGACATCCAGACACACACAGGCAGGCAGAAGGCCAGACAGACAGACAGACACACACAGAGACATAGACACAAGTAGACAGACAGAGAGATAAATTGACAGAAGGACAGAACGGCTTTTGACACAGAGTAAGGGAAGGAGAACAGACGCAGGGTAGCAGGTCATGGAGTAAATCCTGGTTGGACTTTGGTAGAGAAAGTGTCGATAGGGAACACAAGCAACTATGTTTAATAATGGGTTAAATCTGAAAGCAAAGAATTTCATCTATCTGTAATTCAACCTTGAATAATAAGTGGGATAACGCAGATCAGATTATACAAATGCTCCGATGGCTTCATTTCTCAGTAGAATCTCTTATAAGCATCTTAAATTAAGATTCTCATTGTTATGATCATGAAGACAACAGAGAAAGTATAGAAAGAAGTGAATGTGAGACAGGCTTTGTTCAGAGACAGCTGATGTCTGGCTCTGCTGTGACAACATGCATACATAACAGCTTAGGGGGGACAAACAACACCACACAAACACAAGACACAGGAAGCACACAAGAGCAAACACAAGACGACCGAGCAAACCGTCATCAAATCGCTTGATGACCTTAAAAGGACTTCAGGTAAACCACAACATGTAAAATGCATATTTTATAGCAAATATTCAATGGCAAATATATGATCAAAATGTACACAGAGTGTACATTTCCAGAGACTGAAAAGAGAATGCTGGGAATTAGCTTTTCTGTCTTTCTCACACATTCTCCTCCACTACTCACTCTCACACACACACACACATGCACACACCTACAGGCAAACACTTACTGATGCATATATGGAAAACGTGACACTAATGCCATTGAAAGTGTTGAGGCACTAAATGTTTGGCGCAGTGGTTTACCATTAAAGGTCCCTTTGTTGAGGCACTCCTTGATGCGGTTGGCTCTGCGGACGTGGAAAGCCTTGGTGATCTCCTGGTTCATGAAGCTCTCTCTGTTGAGAACGTTGGCCACCATCATCCGCAGGTCAAACACCTCGAGCAGCTCCGCGATGGTGGCCACCTGCATCAGATCTCCTCGGCCCTCGTCCAGGCTGCCCGTGTACAGGTACTGAAGCACCGCCTGGAAGCGGAATAAATTGAGAAGTCAAATATACAGCTTTGGAACAACAACTGCAGTAATGATTTCTAAACAGATTTATGTTCCTATCACCAATAATGTATTAATGCAATTTGCGATTTGTGGGGGGCTAGTGGGTTCAGTTTTAAAGCTAGAGTGAAGATATTGGCATCATATGAAACTAAAGAATCCATTGGTACCAACATGTCATACTAGCTTGTTGGAAAGGAGGTTAAATAACACTCCAAAGTTACGCTAAATTTTGGCGAGGAAAAACTGGCATGGCCATTTTCAAAGGGGTCCCTTGACCTCTGACCTCAGGAAAAATGGGTTCTATGGGTACCCACGAGTCTCCCCTTTACAGACATGAACACTTTATATCATGATGATAATCACATGCAGTTTTGGGGTAAGTCATAGTCAAATCAGCACACTGACAGCTGTTGTTGCCTGTTGGGCTTGAGGTTGCCATGTTATGATTTGAGCATATTTCTTTATGCTAAATGCAGTACCTGTGAGGGTTTCTGGACAATATTTGTCATTGTTTTGTGTTGTTAATAGATTTCCTATTATAAATATAACACATTTGCATAAAGCAAGCACATTTACCCACTCCCATGTTGATAAGAGTATTAAATACTTGACAGATCTCCCTTTAAGGTACATTTTGAACAGATAAAAAATGTGATTTTAATTTGCGAATTAAATATTTTAATTGATCGACAGTCCTAAATTTTTAGTAATCTTGTTGCTCTTAAGTCCATCACCTTAAATGGTTCTTCCTGTATAAGCGCGTCCATGGCTACCACAGTCATGAGTCGTGGTCGTCCGGTCATGGGATCATCGACATGCTCCAGACACACACTCAGGAACCCCCTTCCCCATCCTGAAAGAGCTCGACCAGTCCCCATTGCTCCCAGAGAGTAGTGGGCTCGAGAGGGGAGCGCATTATCACTCTGGGAAGTCCTCAAAGATCCCTGCTGGAGCAGCTGGGGTCGATTCAGGCCCCGCACTCCTCCATCGACTCCGTCTTTATCAATGTCCAGGCTCTTGGTGCGCCCGGCTTGCTCCTTGGCTCCTCTCCTGCTCTGCTCATCTTCCTCCCCGCTCTCCAAGTTTTCCTTGCTCTCCTGTTCCTCCCCCCGCGGCACCGGGCCCGATCCACCGAGATCAAGGGTGAAGAGGTCGTAGAACTTGGAGCAGGAAGTGGCCAGATATACTTTGTGTGCAAATACGCGAGTGGCACCACCCTGCAGAAGGAAAAGGACGTCTGTACACAGTGGCTGGCAGAAAAGGGAATCAGGGGCCTCGCCGTCTGCGGGAGGGGGGTCTGGGATGCCCACTATGGGGCGAGGTGGGCGGGGAGGCAGGAAGGGCGCCTGGAGGAGGGGCCTCTGGACCTTTTTCAGGTGGGACTTCCAAAACTGCAGGTGCCGACGGGAGATGAGGGCGGCTCGGATGGCATTGTCAAAGACATCTTTGACTCCAAACTGGGCAACAATGCTGGTCTCGTAGTAGGGGATCCCGAGCTCCTTCGCCACCTCGTGGCCTCTCTCTGGGGGAAGGATGTCGGTAGGTTTGATGGGTCTGTGGGACAGGAAGAGTTAATGACGTTAAAGATGACAGCGTTCAGATAAAGACGCAAGTAAAAGAAGAAGTGCAAGTAGGGAAGCAGGAAGTTTACAAAGCAAGAGAGTGATTTCGTCACCTCAGTACTCATTTTAACAACATGTATCTATACTGTATTTATATGATGGAACAATTTGGGTTACACTTAATGAATTAAATGTAAAACATTACACCTTACATGTTTTTCTTCACACCACATGATTCAGTCACCGTTATTCTACTTATCATTGATTAACTGGAGCAACCCCCACATGCAACCCTCATCTGAATTTGTCTGTTAATGCCTGATGAAGAATGCGTCTCACTTGGCTAGGGGTCGCCGTGCGCGGTTAACTGCATCCAGGTCGGCATAGCGCAGATCCAGCTGGCAGCCAACCAGAATGATGGGCGTCCGGGGACAAAAGTGCTTGATCTCCGGGAACCACATGGTGCGTACATGGCGCAGGGAGTTGGGATTAGCCAGGGAGAAGCAAAGCACCACTACGTCAGACCTTCAGGGAATACAAGGGAAGAAAAAAAAAAAAAAGTCTTCATTTCATGTACTCACAACCTGACAGAGATCATAGATAAGACGGGGAAAAGATGGCAGAGGAGAGCTGATGTGTTGTGTCATGAGCCAGAGATGTCAGCAGAGAGAAGACATGTGGTCTTTGATGGAGTAAAGGGGACAGAAAAGAGAGAAAGAAAAGAGGGGTCAGTCCTGAGTCACTGAACATCTTGTCAGTTTATGTTAAAACACGTGTGATATGTGTATGGAAGAAGCTTGTTCGGCTGCTGCAAGGCATTGTGGGTGCATGGGCAGTGCCATCGAGAAAGCCGGGGTCACAAGACGCACGTGTGTGGGTGGGTGGGACTGTGTGTGTGTGTGTGTGTGTGTGTGTGTGTGT